>CAUYPK010016504.1:0-114399 GCA_963574355.1 Loris lydekkerianus | reverse complement strand
GTGGTCAGCGGCTGGTGTGATTCACTATAACTTTCTGCAACCAGGCCAAACCATCACAGCAGAGTCCTATTGTGAGGAAATCAATGAAATGTACCGAAAATTGCGTCAGCAGCAGCCAGCACTGGTCAACAGAAGAGGTCTGATCCTGCTCCATGACAACGCCCGGCCGCACATCTCACAAATCACCATCCGAAATTAAAGGAATTGAGCATGGAAGTTCTGCCCCACCCACCATACTCCCCAGACCTCTCGCCAACCAACTACCATCCTTTCAAGCACTTTGATAACTTTCTCACCTGTAGAACCTTTGCCAATCAGGACCTAGCAAAAACGGCCTTCGTTGACTTCATCAAATCCCGAGCACTCAATTTTTACGCCGATGGAATTAATTGACTTGTGTTACGTTGGCAAAAGTGCACTGATTCAAATGGCGCTCATTTCGATTAAATTGAATAAATATTCACTGAGATATTACAGTTTAGATTCATAAAAACGGACAAAACTTTTGAAATGACCTATAGATGTACATTCCTGAGGTCTTTTATCTGTTGTAGCTTTGTCTTTTTATTTTGCTTTTCATTACATCAGGTACATGGCCCTGTGAATTGTGGTAGTGGTACCAGGAATAAAAAATTAAGAAATTTTTAACTTAAAAAAAAAAAAAAAAGATGTGCCCGCCACAACGCCTAGTTATAATAATAATAATATTATTATTTGGTTGCAGCCGTCATTTTTGTTTGACGGGCTCGGGCTGGATTCGAACCCACCAGCTCAGGTGTATGTGGCTGACTCCTTAATCGCGTGAGCCACAGGCGCCGACCCAAGAAGACATTTTTTAACGTAATTTCTGTTTTTAAGGAACTTATGATCTAATCAGAGTGATAGAATATACACAAAATGATGTAAGAATATTAGCAAAGGAAAAAAGGTAGATGACATATCATAAAATATAAACTAGAACTTTTGAAGGTGATAGACTCTGGGTGAAAAGCCTTTCCTAGGTTTGAAGAACTTTTTGACATATACCTGGTTAAATTTTTTCATCTACAATAAGACTGGAAATTTGAAGGGTAGGGAGTGGTAGAATAGAAGGGATTGGAATAAATGGACATATCTCCTCCCTGCTCCTCTTTCTACAGGCCTCAGCTACTGAGAAGAGAGCAGCTAAGGGGAATGCAGAGCACTCCAGTGCTTCCAGAAAGGCACACTCACGGCCTCTTCTTCCCCATTGCTGTTTTTTAAGGGGACACACGGGATTACTGACTTGACCAGACAATATGAAGATCACTCTTCCAATGCCCTGAAACCATTACACATCTTTAAACAGGTACTAACCCAAGAAAAGTCATTCGCCCCGGGGCCACTCCAGTTCACATTCAGGAAATGTCCCCAGTGGGAATATTTGAAAGTGCAAAGGCAGACCTCCAAGCCAGTGCTGTTGCCACTTCTGTGAAGTTTCTCAGAAGTCTCAGCAGAAGGCCAACCCCAACTGGTATCTAAACCTTTTCCCCATTTTGGTATTACGAGTTTTCTTAAACTGGGGCGTATCTATAACAACATATTTAGCTTACTAGCATCTCATTTCTTTCTTTCTTTTCTTTTCTTTTTTTTTTTTTTTTTTTTTTTGAGACAGTCTCACTTTGTTGCCCTTGGTATAGTGCCATGGTGTCATAGCTCATAGCAACCTCCTACTCTTGGCCTCAAGCTATTCTCTTGCCTCACTCTCACGAGTAGCCGGGACTACAGATACCTACCACAATGCCTGGCTATTTTTAAGAGTCAGGGTCTCGCTTTTGCTCAGGCTGGTCTTCATTTCCTTACTATGGAAAAAAGTATCTAGGAGACACATGATGAGACCAAAATTAAAGAGGAAAAAAGCCCAGGAATTTAGTTCAAATATGGTGATACAGATATTTGTTGCTTTTTTATTATTTACTTCATAGAGTGCAAAATTACTATCATTTAAAAAGAGTATCATTTCTTGCCTCTTCTCTAATCCCACTGCTAACACCTTCAGATTATAGCTAACTCACAGGCCCACTGCTACAGACAATAAAATGGATTCAGCTTTCAGCTCTGTCATCATGGTGAACCAGGACAAGTCACTAACCCTTTATGGGTGAAAGAGAGCAAATAAGAGGACTTTTATGAGCAATAAATGAAATACTGCGAGTAAAGGTGTTACACAGCACACTGTCAGTGCTCAACAAGCATTTGCTATTACTGCTGCCGCCTTCATCAGTCTCTCCCCATACCGTCTCTCAGTAAAATTTGCCTCACACTTAGCTACCACACAATTATTTCTAAATCACTTTTGATTTTGTCATTTTAACTCTTCAATGGATTCCATGCAGGACAGTCTTACCTTCTTTCCTGGAATGCGTGGTCACGCTCTAGCCTTAACCTGACACCAGACTGGTCTTTCATGATGCTCCTTATTAACAGACTAAACTTCTTCACATTCCCACCATACCCTGCTCCTTTCGGCCTCTTTGCCTTTGTTCTCAGTGTTCCCTCCACATGGGATGCCTTCCCTATGTCCACCCATACAGGGTGCCGATCCTCCTACCTAGCTCAAGTGCCGCTTTCTCCACAAAGCTTTTTCTGATTCCTCTAGCAGAGTAAACTCTTCCTCTCAACTTCTGACATACTTGTCATTTTCTCCTACCTTGACTAATTGGTACTTAGCTTCACATTATAACCCAAACTAAAATATAAGTCCCTTAGAAGTCTTGGTACTTAGCTTCACATTATAACCCAAACGAAAATATAAGTCCCTTAGAAGTCAAGGTCCAAATTTGTTTCATTTTATGTATTCATGACCCCTATATTAAAAGGCCACACTCACAACCGGTACTTGACAAATACTCATTTATTGAATGAGTAATCAAATACCCATAATAAAAGTAGAATGTAACAGAAGAGTGAAATGAAGTACTAAGGTAGCCCAATCGAGGGTGAATTTACTTTAGCTGGCTTTGCATTTGAAGTGAGCCTTTAAGGATATTAGAAATTTGTTGGGCAGATGATGAGGGAAATCAGAAATCTCGGCCAAGGGAGCAACACAAATAAAGGATTCAGAGGGAAAAGCACAAAAATTGAAGAACAATTTTGGAAGATATAAGGGTAGTAGGTTATCAGGACTGCGAAGGCAGATGATACAGAGCCCTGAAGGAATTCATAGAATTTAGGCTTAATCCTATAGGCCAGGGAAGTTATTGAGGTCTTTGAGCAGGGAAATGATACATGTTTTAGAAAAATTATTCCATCAGCTGAGTAAGACATGGAACTAGGGGTAGGAGACTATTATGGTCCCTCCAAATTTTCTATGTAAGAACTTAAACCCTTCTGGGAAGTAATTAGGAGGTGGGACCTTCTGGGAAGTAATTAAGTCATGAGGGAGTCCACCCCATGAATGGGATTAATGCCTTTATAAAAAAAGACTGCTTGGTGCTTCCGTCTCTTCTTTCACACGAGGACATTCTTCATTCCCCTGCCCCCCCTCTCTGCCATGTGAGGGTACAGCAACAAGGTGCTATCCTGGAAGCAGAGAGAGCAAGCCTTCAGCTGACACCAAATCTGCTGGTGCCTTGATCTTGAACTTCCCAGTCTCTAGAACCATAAGAAATAAAATTTCCATTATTTATAAATTATCCAGTCTGTGGATAGCATCTGGAAGAGATGAAGGCAGAAACCAATAAAGGCTTATGTAACAGTTAGAAAAGCAGTGACAATATCCTGAACTACAGTGTTGGCAGTGAGAATGTAAAGGAATGTAAGAGGGGACAAAGTGGACAAAGAACTACAATGGGGCAAGGCAAAGACAGCAGGGGTTCTCAACCTGGATTCTATGGAGAGAATTCAGGGGGTCCATGAACTTGGACAAAAAAAAATAAAGCAACTTACCTTCCCTAACCTCTAAGTGAAATGTAGCATGCCTTCAATTATGAACATTGGCAACAAATCATAGTAGCATTAGGCATCATCAGTCTAGCAAAGGGATCTATTGCATAAGAAAAAACTTCGCCATTCTAAAGGGACTTGAAGTTTGCTAAAGCTTTTAACACAGACAAAGACCACAATTAAAGAGAAAAAATTAACAACAAAACCAAAACCAACTACCTGTGGGGAATGAGAGAAGGGCGGGCAATAAAGATTAGATAAAGTTATCAGTTTGACTTTGGACATGCTGAGTTTCAGATGTTAGTCCACACTTATTTTACATGAGGACATCCATTTTCTTGCTTCCAGCTGCAAGGAACCAGAACCATCTCTGTATTATAGGAGTCATCATTTCCCATTCTGTTGTTCCTCCTATCTGTCAGCACTGAAAATAATCCAAGGGTGACCAATTGTCCGGGTTTGCCTGGAACAGAGGGGCTGTCCAGTGCTAAAACCAGGGAAGTCCCAAGACAAACTGTGATGAGGGCCCCCAAATCTGGCACTGTAAGGCTATATTAGACCGATCTACACTTAACAAAAAATGATGCTATTTCAAGTTTATTTTGAATCTGAATTTGTCCCATCTGTCCTTCCAACAAGATAGGAAATCTTGAAGGAAAATCTTTTCGGGACACTCAATAAATGTATTAGTAACGGCCTATCATGTCAATAATCCTACAATTTATACAGAACGTATGGGACCGGAACTATGAGAGATAGATTTGATTCTCTTCATATCACAGAAAAAATATACTGCAAGATTTTCATCCTTTGCTTGACCTCACACAGCAAGCAAAGTGGCCGACTCTTAGCACTGCAGCTGCCAAAGAACACGGAGACACTGTTCTACAGAGGCACAAGTGGTTGTTGCTATATGGAGATGATGCAAAGCTGCAAGTTTCTTTTGTAATGTCCATGAACTCAGCGCTCTGACATTATAATGATACACAATAAAAATGAAGTGTTAGTTCTAGGCAGAGGGCACACTAAGGGGTGACGGTTTACCTAAGAGAAAAAACACAAAAATCCAATAATTAAATGTCCAAAACTGGTGAGATTAGGTAAGAACAGCAATAACTTGCAAATCAAAACACAGGGCAAACGGTACCAAAGCTATGCTTGCAGACACAACACCTAATCAGAAAATCTACACATGGTAGTGGGAGCACCCATATTAGTCAGTACAGAAATCAACGCGCACGTGTGAGCCAGAAATGATCAATCTCTCGGATGTGGATGAGAAAGGTGAAAACCAGAATAGCTAAACCTGGGTAATCAATTACTAGTAAGGGGCCTTGACTTGCCTGGTTTGCTGCCGGCAAAATTCACTAACTACCTCTCCCTGCAGCCATGGCAACACCCAAAGCAGCTCCAGAATTCACCTGAGGGTATCACAGTCCATCGCATTTTCACCTATGCAGTTCAAATAAACCAGCAAAGCTATCACCACTCGCTGAAGTGAGACAACCAGGACCCTTCTCGTTTCCCCGTCTCATCCAGGGAACATATCCTTTCGTTTTTTCATCCATTGCCATTGGCGGGAGGGTGAGCCCTAAATGACCACTGGATAAAGAGATGGTTTTTGTTTTGTTTTTTGTGGGGGTGGGCATCAGAGACAAAAGAAAACCGGACGCACACACAAACCTAACAGTTCCAAAAAAGGGCAAATAAGCTAACATGATCAAAATCATTTTCAGCCAAAATCTCACAGCACGTCCGTCCCCGCAAGCTCAGTTTTGCCCCTGCAGGCTACTGCCTCCGGAGCCGAGAAAACAGTTTCCAAAACGGCTGCTGGATTTACAGTTCTGAAAAACAAAAACGCGTGCGGGCGGGCGGGACCGCGCACAGCAGGAACAAGAATCATGACGTATTCCGGAGAGCTTTCCAGAATGGCCAGGGAGCAAATCCCATTTTCCTTGGAGAAACTGAATCAAAACGCACCCCCGCCTCCTGCGCAAACCAAACGGTTTTACTAAAGCAGCTGCTGAAACTCTTTTCAGACCCCCCATCCTGGTGGCCACTTTATCCTTAACTCCGAGCCTTTTACCCCCCACACTTCCCCGGGACCTGAACAAAAACAAAACAACACCCTGCAAAATAAAAAGGAAACAGAACAAAACTCAAGACAAAATTTCTGTCGCAGAACCTCTTTCTGCCCACAGAGAGCAGCGCAAAACCCCTGGGCGTCCGGGGCCGTCCGTGCTGCCACTAGTAAAGATGGCGGCCACGGGGCAGCCGCTCCCTGCCGAAGGCCGCGGGCTGCCCCGCCAGCCACGACCATTCACACGCAGCCCTCCACGCCCGCGCCGCGGCTTGACGCATTGCAGGTGCGGAGCGACCAATCAGGTGGCTCGATTCTTTCCGGCCAACCACTGCAGAGTCACTCTGGCCTATCAGAGCGTCCTGGTTAAACTGAACGAGGAATGGAGCCGCCGCAGTGCCAACTAAGCAACCGGCTACAAGGCGCGTTTGGTCGTGTGACGATTCGACCGTGTGCTCCTCCGCGGGGAGATATAGTGCCTGCGCAGCGCGCCGCCCGGCCCGCCCACTGGGGTGCTAGCTAGTGAGGCTCGCTCTGCCTGTCCACTTCCCGGGCGGTGGTTTCCGCCCTACACGCACACCCCCAGGAAAGACTTTAAAACTACACGAAGTTCCCGCGCAGTGCCTGTGGCCTTCCGTGGGGCCAATTGGAACTTCCCTCGCCTGCCCCCTTGCTCAGCGAGGGACTGCTCTTTACCGATCGTCCGGCGCGTTTTGTGAAAACAGTTGCCGCCGGAGAAATGAGATAAACGCCCTTGATCTCTAAACCCTGAATCTGCCACGAAGCCGACCCTTCCTGTCTGGGAGCTGCAGGGCCCAGCCACACGAGAAGCACCTCGTGGACACTTTTGTTTCCAGAAGGGCCTGCTTCCATTTCCTTCTTGTGGTTTCCCTATCTCCTGCCGCAGGGTTCGCGGCTCCGTGGGAGCAGAAGGCGGGAGGGGACGCGGCCGGGGTCCGGGTGGATTACCCGGCAGTGGCCCGGCAGCCGCCGTTGAGCTCTGGCCGGCGAGGAGGGAAGCCCCTAGTTACTTCTGTGTGGAAGGCACTCCTTGGTGAAATAACCTCACATGGACCAGATCTGTTAACCACAGTCTGCGTAGTGCTAGAAGGTACCTCTAATCCCTTACACAGTGAAAAATCTTGACACCCAGGAAGGTCGATCGACAGGCCTTAAGTCACAGCAGTTTAAGAGACGGGCACTGAATCTTGCCTAGCTTGTCTGTTTCCCAAACCTGTGTTTTTCCCTTGCAGTAATACCCTGTCTTCTGGACCTGAAGCTGTCATTGAGAGATGGCTTCAGCATTTGGGGGAATTGTGCTGTGTAGCTGAAGGAAGATCTAGGCAAGGCAGGAATTGTTTACTTTGAACAGAAGTTTTAGTTAGTGGCCTATGGAGAAAGTAACAGAAGAAGCGTTGCTTGGTTATTGTCGCTGCTGTAAGAGTCCAGCTAAGAAAATTAAATCTTACGCATTTCTTAAAACTACCATTTCATATAACTTCCAAACGTCTATCTGTGGTTTTGGCACAAGGCGGTTCGGAGGGTCTGATTTTTAAGTAATCTACAGTCACATCCTGTTTCTAAGGTTATGTTATTAATGGTCTTTCCTGAAGTTTTACGACCAGTATTGGCATCTGCACTTGTGTAAAGGTTATTCTTTGATCTAAGGCTAGTAGTTGCCAGTTGCTGTTTGTTGCTATTACTTAAACTTTTTACTCAAAGTCTTATTCAAAAAAGAAAAGCTATGGTTTTCTTTCTGTAGGCTGGTAGTAGTCATCACAAGATGTCTGCCAAGTGAGCAAATATTTTAGAACTTCAAATGAGCATTTCACCATAAAAATATCTCCCCAAAGAAACAATACCACATAGCTCTTTTGCAGTGTAGATAGTATAGGAATTATGTACTATGACTTCTTTGTATCAACCCAGGTCATTATGTAAACGAGAGATCTGAGTGTGCCAATTACAAATTGGGAATTCTTGGGTGAGTCCCTTTCTTTTGTTCTTGGGACCTGAGTTTTCTAGGTAGAATGACAGGATTGAGGTAGAGAAATTTCCACATTCCTTTCCAACTCTAATGCTTGAGTCTACTATGAAGAAGTTGGACCACAACTTAATTGTGTTATATTTAGGCTCATCTGTTTCTATTTATCAATGCTTAAGCTTTTCAGGTTACGTTTACATTTTCCATGTTCAATCTTCCTAAAACTATCTTTCCAGAGGGAGAGTCCCCGTTTTACAAACAAGTTAGAGTCATTAGAAAGCCTATCCCAAATTTATCTAAATGTGAATCAGTGTACCACAAAATATTCCTTGAAGCGTATTACTTTAATCCTAGTTTTGGTTTTTGGTGGTCAGCAAATTAACTCACTAAATTGTAAGCTCCTTGAATACAGGACCTGTCCAATTCATCCTTACATTCTGGGCTTAGTGAATTTCCTTTTTTTTTTTTTTTTTTGCAGTTTTTGGCCGGGCCTGAGTTTGAACCCGCCACCTCCGGCATATGGGGCTGGTGCTCTACTCTTTTGAGCCACAGGCGTTGCCCCACCTTTTTTTTTTTTTTTAATTTGAGACAGAATCTCAAGCTGTCGCCCTGGGTAGAGTACCACCAAATCATCATAACTCACAGCAACCTCCAATTCTTGGGCTCAAGCAATCCTCTTGCCTTAGTTATTTTATGTTTAGTAGAGATAGGGGGGGTCTTGCTGTTGCTCAGGCTGGTCTTAAACTTGTGAGCTCAAGCAGTCCACCTGCCTCTGCCTCCTAGTGAATTTCCTTTTACATTCTAGGAGTTCAATAAAGGTTACTGAAGGAATGTACAATATTAAGACAATAGTAGAAGAATCCAGGTTTGAAAGTATCTGCTGAGTTCCAAGAAAAGCAATTAACCAATATTTACTGAGAGTCTATAATGTAGAAGGTATTATTTCTTCTTTTTTATTTTTGTCACCCTCTGTAGAGTGATATAGTGTCATAGCTCACAGCAACCTCAAAATCTTGGGCTCAAGCTGTTCTCTTGCCTTAGCCTCTCGAGCAGCTAAGATTACAGGGGACCGCCACAGTGCCCAGCTGTTATTAGTGCCCACTCTTGCTCAGGCTGGTCTCAAACCCGTGAGCTCAGGCAAACCACCTGCCTTGGCCTCCCAGAGTGCTAGGATTACAGGAGTGAGCCACTGTGCCCGGCCTCCTTTTCTTCTTTCAACACAATTTTTTTTCTCCATTTGAATTGTTTCCATGTTTTATTTTTAAGTTAAGGAAATATAATTCTTACAGAATATTAATGCATGTTTTTAAATATCAGGGCTTATCTTCTAGCTGTCCTTTGTATTCTATTACATTTTTTTAAGAATACAAAGATTTAGAAGAAAATGATTTTTTAAAAAATCCATCTGACTCAAGCAAAATTGCTCACTTTCCCTGTCTGTTGCTGCTTTTCTGGTCTTTGTAAAGAGATGATGTCCTCTATCCAGCTTTTGATCTCTTTTTTTCTTTTCAAAATTTTGGAAGTGCCAGGACTGATCGTTTATTTTAAGTAGACATGGCCTAGTCTGTTCTAAGTATTTTGTGGGAGTATCATTCTACAAAGTAGGAATTCTATAATGATCTTAATTCTTTTTTTTTTAGGACAGAGTCTCACTATGTCACCCTCGTTAGAGTGTGACACAGCAACCTCAAACTCTTGGGCTTAGATGATTCTCTTAACTCAGCCTCCCAAGTAGCTGGGCCCACAGGCGCCCACCACAACGCCCAACTATTTTTTTTGTTGCAGTTGTCATTGTTTAGCTGGCCTGGGCCGGGTTTGAACCAGCCAGCCTGGGTGTATGTGGCAGGCGCCCTACCCACTGAGCTACAGGTGCCGCCTAATGTTCTTAATTCTTAACGTTTAATTATAAAATGATGTAACTCGAGACAAGACCACTGTGACTTCAGCTCTTTGTACATCCATATGTCCGGGGGTCTCTTAGTTTTGGGGGAATTCCGCACATGTTTCCCAAGCAAGGTGTTTAGAATCATGAAATTCCAAATCTGGGAGGAACCAGAGAAAGTCCATCTGATCCAAGTTTTCCATTTTACAGATAAGAAAACTAAGTCCTAAGAAGTGGTTAGTTAGGGACAGAGCAGGCTCTAGGATCATACTAGAGCGATCCTTCCTTTGACCTTTGAAAACATTTTAATCAGAGGAATGTTACTCTCAGGGCCACCAAGTGACTGGAAAATTTCTAGGCAACTTTGCTTTGGACTTTGTTATTCCATTCAGGGATTGGCTGTCCTGAATTGTTCTCTGTGCTAGGCCTTATCTATACTGCTTGTTAAAAATCTTTGACCTTCATTTAAATTGCCGACACTTTTCCATTGTGAAGGATTATCATAGTTTATTTCCTTCTGTCTTCTTTAGGGTAGCAGTGTTTCCCTTTCCTATTTCCAGAAGAGCTCAGAGAAGCTTATTTTTTGAGATGGGTAACAAATGGAAAAGGAAAACTACACAATTACAATTCTTTCATAAAGTCTTCAGTATATTTAGTGTATTGCAAGGTTCTAACTAATAAAGAATAATCATGTTTGTGTCTTCATTTCTCATTAATGCAACTTTTGGGCTGGTTTCAAAAAATTTGGTCTTTTTCTTCAGGACCTTTTTGTGGCCTTGCCACCAAATCAAAATCCTTCAGGAGGTTAGAACAGGTGTGACTTGTTTAAAGCATAGTGCTTGTTCACAGAATAAAAAAAAAACACACACAAAAAAAACACCTTTTCCATAACTTCAGTAGCACCTTTAACTACCTGATCTGGCTGGCTGTCTAGCAAATGGTCACGGGAAGTCAGAATGGCTCAGTGGATGCTCAAAACACAAAGTACTCCCAAATACAGATCTCCCACAGGTACAAAACGTTGAATGGTTTTTCAGTTTTCCACCCTTCTTAAGAATTTGAAAAATTGGAAATGCCTCTACTAGAATCACTATGTTAATAAACCATTTCACACAACACATGACTTAAACGTTTTGCTGCTACTCAGTTTTGAGGTCATTTCCTAAGTTTCAAACTTGGTGTGAAACGGGTGCAACTACGAAACTATGTGGCAGGGAAGAGTTAGAGCAGTGAAACCTGAAACTGTAAATCAGTTCTGAGTCACAAATCTCTTAGGCTGCTCTAGAAGGCAGTGATGATTCAACAGCATTCCCTATGTATGGGTGATAGGAGGAGAAAGGGGCTGAGGACTTGTTCCTCAGGACACCAGCCTGTTGGGGGCGCCTATTGGGCAGACTAACTCAGATTCTTTGACTTTGGTTCTGAATTGTTTTCTGACCTACTCTTTGCCTTATTTAGCAGGTGGATTTTTAAATATTACAAACAACCTCACATTATATTTGTCTAGGCCTTTAAGGTTTGCAAACGAATTCAACATTTTTTTTCTCTCATTTACCCTCACACCAAGGCATGAGGTATGTTCTAATATTATTATGCCAGTTTTACAGATGAGGTAGCTGAGTCTGCATGGCTAAGTGGCTAAGGAAGCAATCATTTAACCTACCAAATACTGTTTCACAGTATTCACCTCTTCTTAGGAAATAGCTATTTTCGTGGTCAAAACAATAAAAATAAAGCCTTGAGTAAACTTTCATTGAATAAGACAAAATTCTATTCTTTTGGTTTGTGGAGAATGTGAAAAGGAAGGGACCTACAAGTACAACTTGAAAACCCTCCTGAAGGTACATCTTTTCAGTGACCAAATTATTCAACCATCCTGTTGTGATGCCTTGAATTGGTTTATCAGCCACTGATTCAGAGTCTAAAAATGAATAAAACTCCAGAAGCACCTTCACTGGATATAGACAGAGATAGTTTTCTGTTCAAGTACAACTTCCCTTTTGCCATATTGTCTTCATTACACGAAGCTGGGAATGGATTCAGTTACGTGCAAGTGTGAAGAGAATTGCCAAAGAAGGATAGATCAGCTCAGATATATATTTTCTCAGGGCCATAGAAGGGTACATTACGTGTTTGGTCACAGTAAGGACAGTCCAGTGTGTTCCTGAGGTAGTGTGGCCTTGCCACCAAATCAAAGACTGATTTCAGGAAAGCAAAAATTGTCTTTCCCTATTCTATTTTTGAAAATTCACTTCTAATATCCTCAGTGCTGGGAGTGAATCAGGCTCAATATTAATCAAATGATCTATTACTATGGTGAGTTCAAGAAGTATCACAAGAACGGAAAAGCAAATATCCAATACTAATAAGAGCCCAGTACAGAATCTAATCCACACCCACATAGGAGTAAAACTCAATTCAAGTTGAGGGGAGAGGGAATAAGGAAAGGGGGGAGGGAAGGATGGGGGTTTGGTGTGGGAAAAAAGTATAATATAGTGGGCTTCTGCTATTGTCTGCTTGAGGAGATAAGATAAACAAAAAGATAATACCAGGCTTTGGTGCCCGTCACACAGTGGTTACGGCACCAGCTACATACACTGAGGCTGGCGGCTTCAAACCCAGCCCGGGCCAGCTAAACAACAATGACAACTGCAACAAAAAAATAGCCAGGAGTTGTGGCAGGCACTTGTAGTCCCAGCTACTTGTGAGGCTGAGGCAAGAGAATCGTTCCCAAAAGTTGGAGGTTGCTGTGAGCTGTGACACCACAGCACTCTACCGAAGGTGACATAGTAAGACTCTGTCTCAAAAAAAAGATAATACCAGGTAGAACAGGATAAGAGCTGGGAGAGTTCAGGAGAGAGGATGTTCATTTGGAGCTATAATAATCAGGAAAGTTTGAAAGGTGGTATTTAAACTGGGTATGACGGACCTGTAGGGTTGAGATAGATGGTGAGGATATGGACAGGCATCTGGACACTGGCAATGACATGGAAAAGGCACCTTGTATATTCAGGGGACAGAGAGTAGACTGATAATATCTGAAGCAAAGAATTAATATTTGTAGAATAACCAAGGATGGAAATGCTGAAACAGTCAACTGACAAACTATTGAAGGGCTCTGATGGCCAGGTGCAAGGACTTAGCGTTTTATCTCCTGCAGGCATTAGGGGAGCTGCTGCAGGTTTTTGAACAGTGGAATGAAATTATGAAACTAATCCTGCAGCTGCGTGTTGGATAGATCAGAAAAGGATAAACTCATTGGATAAACAATCATGGATATGGTATGAAAAATTTGGGATCCCCAACAACAATCCAGGCAAGCATGGATGTTTATTTCCTTTTTCAAAATCTCTAGATGGGAACTGTCTAATGGAACTTACTGCAATTATGGAGTTTTTAATACTGTTCAGTATGGTAACCACTAGCCATATGGGCCTACTGGGCACTTAAAATATGGCTCACAAAACTAAGGAACTTGATTTTTTATTTTATTTATTTATTTTTTTTAGACAGAGTCTCAAGCTGTTGCCCTGGGTAGAGTACCATGGCATCACAGCTCACAGCAACCTCAAATTCTTGGGCTTAAGCAATTCTCTTGCCTCAGCCTCCCAAGTAGCTGGGACTATAGACCCACCACAATGCCCGGCTATTTTTTTTTTTTTTTTTTGGTTGTAGTTGTCATTGTTGCTTAGCAGGCCCGGGTCAGGTTCGAACCCACCACCCTAGGTATATGCGGCCCATGCCCTGCCAACTGAGCTACAGGCACTGCCCAGAAATTTGATTTTTAATATTAGTTTTTATTTAAATGGCCATATGTGGTTAGCGCCTACTGTACTCAGCAACACAGCTCCAGAAGACAGGACAAAGTCTATTCATTATGATTAAAAACCAACTTACCCAACTAGATCTCTACTGTGTTGGAATTGGTGGGGCTAATTCTTTGGTATAATTCATAATTAGCATCAGTTTATCCGATTTATCATTATGGTCCAGTTTTCTGTGCATCAAGACCTCAGTAAAAGTACCAATTTGTGCCAATCACTGGCTCTGCTCTACAAGCAGACTGAGTCACCCTGAAACCTGCCATTCCAGCTTACCACAGTGGCCACATACCCTTCAACTGAATAGTTGTTAAATCATTTGTAAGCTGCCAAATGCCTCTTTTTATAGTTAAGCCTTAGACCTGCTCTATGGTCGGCCACTCCCCCCTCCCTACCCCCAGTTATGTAGGTTGAAATGAGTTGCTGGCTATCATTTGGATGCTGATTAAAGTTACTTTTGCACTGGGTTTTGGATTAATAAGAAAAATGGTAGTTTAAGAATTTCCAAAATAATATGATTTACAGAATACATTGCTCGGTAGCTGCATTAAAAAAGAAAACAAAAACCCAGCTTGAAGTTAGTATGAGCAACTAAAGGATAAAAGTATGATCATATCCCACTGGGCATTTTACAATTTGAATTTACACACAATACTCAGTCCCTAAGACTGTAACCACTGGTTTGCTTTTGACATCAGGGATCAGTTGGTTAAAGCACAGAGCTAACAAAGCTCAAGTCATGAGTCCAGTCTCATTAATGGTCGATTATTTTGCTCTGTTCTCAATCTCTATCCCTGATCCCAGCTTGCTGTGTTGCATATTCATGACCTTGGTCACAAGGGTGCCAGAGAGGGAAAGATGAAGGCAAATCCATCACCACAGTTACTAGCAAAACAAGCACAGCCCTGTGAACGGAGGGCAAGATGTGTCCTCTGCTATACAAAGGAAAGCATTAAAAAAAAAAAAAAAAGTGAGACACAGAATGCAAGGTGAATGCTGTTCAGAAATACTATACATACTTCAGACCACTAACTGAACGTATTGGTGACCATTGTAAGCCACAAGCTGGAACTGCATCAGGACAGTTACTCTGGGTGGGCCTCACTTAAAAATCATGAGACAAAGTGGCTCACACTTGTAATCTCAGCACTCTGGGAGGCCAAGACAGGTGGATTGCCAGACCTCACAGGTTCCAGACCAGCCTCTAAAAATAGCTGGAAGTTGTGGCAGGTGCCTGTAGGCCCAGCTACTTGGGAGGCTGAGGCAAGAGAATCACTTGAGCCCAGGAGTTGGAGGTTGCTGTGAGTTATAACACCACAGCACTCTACCGAGAGCAACAAAGTAAGCCTGTCTCAAAAAAAAAAATAAATAAATAAATAAATAAATCACAGGACACTAAATAGATACTCTGTATGCTCAATTTTTTTCTTTCTTTCTTTCTTTTTTTTAATTAAATCATAGCTGTGTACACTAGTGCGATCATGGGGTACCATACACTGGTTTTATAGACCATTTGACACATTTTCATCACACTGGTTAACATAGCCTTCCTGGCATTTTCTTAGTTATTGTGTTAAGACATTTACATTTTGCATTTACTAAGTTTCACATATACCCTTGTAAGATGCACCGCAGGTATAATCCCAACAATCACCTTCCCTCCACCCACCTCCCCCCTGTATGCTCAAATTTGATAATGTTTGTCTCATAGTAAATTATCATAGCATAACCCTTGTTTATTATGTTCTGATGGTAAAGTATTTTCAAATTTATATGTAATGGAAGCGTGCCCTCTCTGCTCCTTACCTATAGGAGTCATTCATAAAAATAACAATAATGACAAAAAGATAATAGCAAAATTTTAAGTGGAAAATATTTTGTTTATTGATATAATAAAGTTTTTATAATACTCCTGTATAAATGTTAATAAAATCTAAATCTGCACACAGTAAGACACATAACAATAAGACTGTGTTCCGGCAGTTGGAGATGATTAATAAGGTACAGAATCCCAAATGGTGGCTATTCATGGGAGTACTATTGGACCACAGGGTGGAGGAAGAGGGCTTTGGGGATGGTAGAAGACACAGGAGAGGTGGAAGACAAGATTCATTTCTCTGTGAGACAGCTCAGGAGATGGTTGCCAGTTTGGGATTACAAATTTCTTGAGGGAAAACCTCTAATTGATAAACCATCCATGAAGACATGACTATAGTTATATATTGTGAATAAGTTTAGGCTGTTAACATGAAACCAACCAACCCCTCCTTAAACCTGTCTCTCTCTCTCATACGCACACACAAAATCAATTTCTCAAAAGACTGTAAACTCCATGAAAGGAGATGTATCTATGTATCTGATAGGGTAGATATAGAGCAATGTGGAGTACAATAAAGAATTTTTCAAGGAAAAATGTTGAAATATTTAACATATGTAACAATGGAGACTTGTTATGATCCAGATTTAAATATGCAAATATATTCTCTAAATAGTAAAAATCAGAGCTGTTTGTCTGTTTTGTATTAATTGATGTCTTAACATCAAGGTTTCATTTCAGAGATAATTGTGTAAAAGATAAATTTAAATAGCAATTCTTGGAAAGACAGCATGGTTTAAGGAACAGGACTGGGATTATGACATCAGACTTCTTCCATGACAGTATGCAGTCATCAATTGGATGTGCGTGGGGAGGGTTGTTTGTTTGTTTTGGTTTCTTTTGAGATAGGGTCTCTCTGTCACCCAGGCTAGAGTACAGTGGTATCATCATAGCTCATTGCAACCTCAAATTCTTGGGGTCAAGGGATCTTCCTGTGCAGCTTGGATTGCAAGTGCACATCACCACACCCACCTCATTTTTTATTTTTTGTAGAAATGAGGCCTCATTCTTGTTCAGGCTGATCTCAAACTCCTGGCCTCAAGCAATTCCTCCCCTTCACCTTCCCAAAGGGCTAGGATTACAGGCGTTAGCCTCTACCCACCTGGCCCATCAACTGCTTATTTGGCAGTGAGCAAGTCTCTTTACCTCTCTAGGCCTCAGAGGAAAACCAGCGTGTCCAGGAAGCATCATGAAGTAAATGTTTTGCTTTAGGTTTTTTTTCACAAACACTGTTTCTTGTGTGGTAGATAGAGTCATTCCTATAATCCTATGTTAATTTTAAACTTTTGTATTAGTAAGTTTTTTAATACAAATTTTAATCTTTGCTACTTCTCCCTCTCACCCCAAATTAAATTAAAAATAAATTGTATTAAATTATAGGAGATAGGCCAGGCATGGTGGCTCAAGCCTATAATCTTAGCACTCTAGGAGGCTGAGGTGGGATTGCTTGAGCTCAAGAATTGGATGTTGCTGTGAGGTATGATGCCACGGCACTCTATCAAGGGCAAAAGCTTGAGACTCTGTCTCAAAAAAAAAAAAAAAGAAAGAAAGAAAGAAAATTTACAGGAGATAGTTACAGTGTAATGTTTAAGTGCTTGGGCTATCAGCTAAGTTTTTGGATGACTCCACTTAAATTAGGCAAGTCTTTGACTTGTTTGGTGCCTCAGTTCCCTGTAAGAATAATAATCCTGGCAAGGTGGCTCACACCTGTAATCCCAGCACTTGGGAGGCCGAGGCAGGTGGATTGCTTGAGCTCACAAGTTCAAGAACAGCCTGAGCCAGAGCGAGACCTCATCTCTAAAAAAATAGGTGGGCGTTGTGGTGGGCTCCTGTAATCCCAGCTACTTGGGAGGCTGAGGCAAGAGAATCACTCAAGCCCAGGATTTTGAGGTTGCTGTGATGAATGACACCATAGCACTATACCTGAGGCAGGGCAACAAAGTGAGACTCTGTCTCAAACAAACAAACAAACAAACGAATAATAATGATTCCTGTTTCACAGCATGGGTAGGAGGGTGAAATAATACATTTAGCACAGGGCCTAGCCGTAGTCAATGCTCTGTTAAGTATTATTTTAAAACTATTTCCATTTCTTTATTTTCTCTTATCTCTAATACATGTATATTTATGTATGTGTATACATATATGTGACACATATATATGGTATATGCTATACATGTATATCTTATAATCATGTGTTATAACCTCATACACAAGGTTTTACAGCTGGAAAAAATTTATAGATTAAGCTCAAATCTCTTGTTTTACCTACAGGTTTGTTTGTTTGTTTGTTTGAGACAAGAGTCCCACTTTGTTGCCCTGGGAAGAGTGCTGTGGCATCATAGCTCACAGAAACCTCATATTCTTTTTTTTTTTTTTTTTTGAGACAGAGTCTCACTATTTTGCCCTCAGTAGAGTGCCATAGTGTCACAGCTCGCATCTAACCTCAAACTCTTGGGCTTAAGCCATTCTCTTACCTCAGCCTCCCGAGTAGCTGGGACTGTAGACATCTGCCACAACACCTGGCTATTTTTTTATTGTAGTTGTCATTGTTATTTAGCAGGCACGCGCTGGGCTTCAACCTGCCAGCTTGGTGTATATGGCCAGCGCCCTATTCACTGAGCTATGGATGCCAAGCCCAACCTCATATTCTTGAGCTCAAGTTAATTCTCTTGCCTCAGCCTCCTCAGTAGCTGGGACTACTGGCACCCACCACAACAGCCAGCTATTCTTTTATAGATGGGGTTTCGCTCTCGCTCAGGATGGTCTCAAACTCCTGAGCTCAAGCAAACCAAGCAAACTCGGCTTCCCAGAGTGTTAGGATTACAGGTTGAGCCACCATGCCCAGCCCTATAGATTTGTATAATTATTACATCTGTGTTCATTCTGTAAGAGTCAAAGGGTTGGAGTGATCTGGTTGGTTACAGAAATGATATTCAAACATGAGATTCCTGGCTCAGGGCTGCATTCTTTCTGGTTTTCTTTTACTTAACTTTGTTTTATTTAAATAACTTCATATAGAACCATTTTCCCTAAATATCATGAAATGTTCCATAGGCTTTTTAACTTCTCAGTAACTTATAAAATCATAATAATGTGGCCTATTTTCCAGATTGCTGATCTCTTCATATGAAGATTAGGAATTTTAGGGTAGTGCCAGTGGCTCAGTGAGTAGGGCACGGGCCCCATATACCGAGGGTGGCGGGTTCAAACCCAGCCCCGACCAAACTGCAACAAAAAATTAGCCAGGTGTTGTGGTGGGCGCCTGTAGTCCCAGCTGCTGGGGAGGCTGAAGCAAGAGAATCTCGTAAGCCCAAGAGCTGGAGGTTGCTATGAGCCTTGTGATGCCATGGCACTCTACCGAGGGCAGTAAAGTGAGACTCTGTCTCTACAAAAAAAAAAAAAAAGAAAAAAAATTTGGAATTTTATTCACTTGAAGGAACCTGTTTGATAATAAAAACCCAGTGACCATCTAAGCAGGCAATCAAAACAATCTGCTTTTCTAAAGTAGACAAATCTTTAACATTGTACTTTTACATTGATTTCACTAATATATAATCTAATGTAATCCAGAGCCCCTGAATGGGGACTCAAGCTCTCCATTTTATGCCCTATTACTGACTCACAGTAAGATCTTGGGCAAGTCACTTGACCTTCTGATAGTTCAGTGTGTCAAACTGTGAGAAGCATGTTCATAAATTGTGTAAAGCATGATCTCATCATAAACCAAATGGACTTGAAAGCTAGTATGTGTTTTGATACATTAAAGAAACACCAAAAGAGAACTCCAGTTTGTAAAATATGGAGAATCAGAAAGATATATTTTATTGTAAGTAAAATGATTCTGAAATGCATGGTCTTAAAAAGCCATAAAAAAGTTTCAAAGTGTTTTATTCAAGCAAAATAAAGTTTAATGACAAAGAAAAAATATTATTTTAGAGAATGTCTGGCTTTCAAAACCATTGATTGTAGCCATCTAAGCCAAATAATTGTAAGGAATGGAAGACTATCAGAAACTAGTAGATCCTTAATAATAAAACACATTTTGTTTCTAGGCCATTTCTTACTTACATATCTTATGCCACGTTTTAAAATGTATTTCACTATTATGTGAAAAGCATGACAGAAAGACTACTAATTCCCTAAGTAAAGAAGCAGTTTCAATAACGAATCTGAGCAGACTTGTAACTCATTGGATTATTGACTATTCTTTAAAAATACTTTGTATTAGTCCCTTATATTCTATTTCCTTATTTCCAGCCCTCCCGTTAATATGTATGCTTTATTCCCCCTCGGGTTTTTCCTTATGAGCCCAGGAATATATATATATTTTTGGGGTGGGGGGTGGGGCGAGAAAAGTTAGATTTGTGAAGAGAATGTCATTTTCATCTGCAGATGGAAGGCAGCACCGTTCCCTGCCTTGCTACTGCAGCCTCTCTTTAAATTAAACAGCAGGTTCACCCTTTTTGCCGCATTCCAGAAGGAACGTCAGTGAAAACGGCTCCACAGATGCTGACATCTCATCTGAGGTTATCCCAAGAAGTCCCGTGGCATTTGTAATATGTCTGAACACTTTCCATTCTTTTAGAACATCTTTCTGCAGACTCTGTCAAAGCCAGAAACAAATATAACCAAGCAAAGCCCTTTCCAGCAGAGCATGTTAATCACACACTTTGTCATATTCTCTGAAACAATAAGCAAATGATAACCTGCAACTGTTGCCCCAGCCCTGTAAACAAAAGATGGAATTCTGTTTTCTGCTCTGGCAAGAAAAGAAACTGCAGCATTTTGTCAATATTTTTACAAGTCCTGGCTTTCAGATTAATAACTGAAATTGTTCTTTTTTGAGTTCACAGAAAAATGGAATACATTAGTAAACTTAAAAGATTAAAATATTCTTTTAAGAGGAATGTAAACAAGAGTGTAGATTAAAATACAGTCTAGCTCTGTAGTGGAGGCAATTGGTGGTGCGTTCTACCTGTAGTCTGGGGGATTCTAATTATCTTTCTCATTTTTTATTTTTATGGATTTATGAATGAAGATTCTGATCCCTCTCAAGGCCAGGAAATTTATGAAAAATTTAAAGCCTGGGTTTTAAGGATTATAGAGACTGCAGAGGTACATTAATTTTAGTAGACTGGAGCCAGGATGAATAATATTTTCCATAGAAAAAGAGAACAAAACAGTAGGGGAGAAATATTCAAGCATCCTGAAAAACATTCAGTGGAAACATAAAAACATTAAAGTAAGACTAGTGAAGCACAGGCGCATGATAGAGATTTAGCGACAGAATATATGTAATTTGCCCCAGATATTGATCCAAAATTTGAAAAACAAAATCCGACCAATTTCTTCCACGAGGACAACTACCTCGTCCTCAGCGGACCCCTCTTCTCGGCAGCTGAAGGTGTGCGGTCAATTCCTCTGCCTCCACCCCCCGCGGCTACCCCCCAGTCCCAGGACCCTCCCCCAGCTTCCCAAACTGGAAGTGGCTGCTGGTGACCTAAGGGCGAGAGTCAAACAGGACCCAGCAACCACAGGGGGACGGCTGGAGATGCTGAGGTGAGAGGGTCACACAGGTGGGGTGAAGGGCGGGCGGCTTCCGACACCCAAGGCCGCCCCCAAGTCAGGCTATGCAGGCGCTCAGTCCTTGCCCCAGCCCGAAATGGGCGTCTCCAAAGGACTCCTAACCGCACCTGCCGGGAGACGGCGCGCCCCACCTCGAACCCCTCCTTGCCAGCCCCGGGCCAGGGCTGCCGCGCGGATGTGCAGGGGACGGCCGTAGGCCAGGCGGGCCGGGGGCGGGGCTAAGCGGGCAAAGCCCGATCGCCGCAGTGCTGCTCGGAGCAAGGCGGCTCGCCGCGGCGGAGGGATACGGCGCGCCCTATATATACCGCGGAGCGCAGGCTCGTGCTTCGGCAGTGGTGTTGAGAGTCTCGTGGACTCGGTGCCGTTACTCGCAGTTAGGCGGCGGCGCAGGCGGCGGCAGCACAGCGCACAGCGCGCTTTAGCAACAGTAGCAGCAGCAGCGGAGGCAGCCCCGCGGTCACAGCCCCTGCGTTGGTGCAGCTACCCTCGCTCCCTCTGCTCTTCCTCCCTTCGCGCGCACCATGGTAGGTCGGGAGTGGCAAGTACCGGCGTAGCAGCTGCCTGAGATTTCTTCCCAGATTTTTAGTTCAGTCTTTTGGGTTTTTTGGGTTTTTTTCTTTTTTGGGGGGGTATTCTCCTGAGCGTTACGCAGCAGCTGCGGTTAAGAAGGATGCATTTTGGATTTGCATCTCGATTTTCTCTGCCGGGAATCATATTTTGAGCTTCTTTGAAGCGGGACTTGACGGTGGACCGTTCACGAGCAGGGGCTCGGGCCGCAGCTGCACCGGGCCCTCCCGCAACCCCTCCCCCAGAAGCCCCGCACCCACTGCATCCAGCGCGCCGCACCGGGGCTGCCTGCAGCGCTGCGCTTCGGCCCGGGAACCGGGCGGGGCCGGGCACTAGACAACTCCCCCACCCCCACTTCTCAGGCAGTAAGGTGGCAGATCGGGCGGGCTGCGGAGAATGAATGAGCCGAAGCAAGCCGGTGGCGCACATTACTCCTGCCCCGGGATGGGGGGCGCCTTCACCGTCCCCTCGCCACCCCTCCCAGCCGACCGCGTTAGGCGCCTTTGCTCAGCCGCTGTCCCTTCCTTCCTCCCGGGGGGCGCGGCGCAGGCGTGGGCTGGGAAGGAAGGAGCCGGGGAAGGGTGGGGTGGGGGCAGGAAGGCGAGGGGTGGGGGGCGGAGAGGGCGGAAGCGGCGAGCCAGCCGCCCAGCGCCCGGGCGGGGCCCTGTGGTGTGGCCCGGGCTCGTGTCTCTCTGTCTTCGCGGCCCTGCAGCCCCCACCCCCGTGCAGCAGTGAAGACTGGCGTGAGCCTCGGTACACCGGGAGGCCCCTTCCCGCGGGAGGCGCTCGGCTCGAGCTAATTGGGGCGGGAGGGGGGCGGGGGAGGAGGGAGCTGGCGCGCGGCTCGGTTTCCATTAGAGACGCAAAGTTTCTGCTCCGGGAGGAGGCGGCGGCGGCGGGGCGGGCTCGCTGCCTAGGGGAACAGAAGGAGGTGGGAGGTGCGGGGCGGCCTTGGTCTCGGCCCCGGGGCGGGTGGTGGGAATGTGGGTCTCCCCGCCCGCCCTTGGGTATGCACCCCTGCCCTGCCCCGCGTCGGGCGTTCCTCTTGTCGGGCGCCACTTCCCAGTCGGCAGGGAGATGCCCTCCACGTTTCCGCTTTCTTCGCTGTCTCTGCAGCCTCTAGATTGCCAGTCGGGATTGCGCGCCTGACTGGGTGTGTTTTACACAGCCCCCTTCCTCCCTCGACGGGTAGGGCTGACATCACCCGTAGCGTTTTCTGGTTTGGCGGGGTGGGGAGTTGGCTCCCAGTCGGGTTCTGGAACACCTTTGCCCCCAAGGCCACAGCGATTTGGAAGAAGGGAGTTTTCGTTGTCAAGGAAGGTGGATGCCTGCTTTATCTCTAACTCGAGAGTTTCCAGCTCGGTGTTCTCTCCGTAGTAAGGTGACAGTTTCTCTTGCGAGGTGTGGCAGCGCTGCCTGTTGTATTATAAGACGTTGCTTTGTCGTTACATAAATCATCTAGTCTCCGTTTCATTTTAAGAAAAACAATTTTTAGGGATTGGAATAGAAAGGAAGGAAAACACAGTTTGGAAAACCAAGCCGCCCCCCCCCCCCAAATCAATATATTGTAACATCCTTCCAACTGTAAAAGTTTCCCCTTAAGAGGATATACTTGACACAATCAGTTTTCCATTAGGACTTATTTTGTAGCTGGCTTCATAGACATGCTTCATTAAAATAAAAATACATGTTAGCTCTTCTTGAGATTTCAGATTCCCCTGGCTGGAGGCACGGGTTCAGTGGGTGGATACCAAATGCAAGTGAGAATTACTTTCATGGCCATTATCACCTGGAGTAAAATCTGTTTATTATGAGCAACTCCTATGTCATTTAAGATGAGTAGGGTGAATACTCTTCAGCAAATTTAATAGTTATTCTTTTTTACTTAATAAGAGAGGGCTATATATAGTCTTATGTAGCTTTCTGTGTACTTAATTTTTGCAGTTTTGTAACACTTCATTTATAAGATAGTTTTTTTCTTGGCTTCTGAATCAGGATAATTTGACCAAGGCCATTAGCCGTTGTAAATGGTAGGCTTTTACCAAATAACTGCCTAATTTAAAGGATTGGAAAGCATTTATTACGTGGAAATGAAGTTGGTGGGGTAACCCATTGCTGTATATTTATTTTTTCCACTTAATTGTTTCTCATAAAATGGATCTAAAAGCCTTTTAATCCATTCCAATGCCATTATATAATGCCAGTTTGGACATTTTGAGGGCCTGAAGCAATGCACAAGGTGCGCTAAAAGCCTTCCGTGGACAGATCCTGTGGTGGTTGTGGTGTTGGGCTGGGTCCCTTGGATGGAAGCAGGCACTGCAGTGTCCTGTCCCCGGTGCGGTAGATGGCGCTCCTCTTTCGTAGAGCTTGCTGTTGTTGCAGTTGGTGCTTGGGGGCCTTTTGCCACTAGAGGTGCCATTTTTCACATTATAAACTGACCCTCGTTAGATTCCCAGCTAGCAAACACATAGGCCCAGAAAAGAAAACCTGAAGTGAGTAGATGGTGTCAGTTCCTTGTCATCCTTTGTTAAAATAGCATAAAGAACTTCCTTTATTGTAATTGATTGCGTGAAATGATTAAAGTTTCAAGTGATTTTTTTTTTTAAGATGGATTTCTGAACTATCACAATATTAAAAGCATAATTGTAAAAACTATGCTGATCTCAACCAAACTGTGGTGGATTGAATTATAACCTTTTCTTTTTTTCATGTAGGCTGATCAGCTGACTGAAGAACAGATTGCTGGTAAGTTGACAACTCGAGGGGGTCCCTGGAAGGCCAGAACTAGGCACTGACTCAGTTTTGGTGATTCTCCGTTTCCTCCCCCTTGCTCAGATTGAGCAATCTTTTAAGATTTTATTTAAATGATTAGCTGAAACTTTTAGGTTGAGTGTTACTCCTTGCCAGTATTTTGGAGATACTATGGAGAGAAGTAAACTGAGAGGGCCCAGTTATTACACTTTGGAGGGATTAACTGTGCTTCATGATGTGCAGAACTTTGCATATAATGAGATTGCACTGACTTGCTGCTCAAAAATTTAGTTTACAATTCTTATGCCACAGTCTTTCAGTAATCCACTATGAAAGGTTGTGCTTACTACCCTAAAATAAATGGGAATAGGTGAAAATGGGTGTTAGAACCACTGTAATAGTTGGGAAGAGAGGTGAGTTTAGATTTTAGTCTTTGTTTTTAGAGAACAGGGTGTTGCTATGTTGCAGCTAGACACGAACTTCTGGGCTCAAGTAATCGTCCCTCCTGAGCTTCCTGAACTAGATAAGGTTCCATCAAGTCTGGCAGGGCTTTTTTTGTTTTGTTGAGACAGAGTTTCGCTCAGTTTCCCTGGGGTTGAGTGGCATGGTGTCATAGCTCACAGCAACCTCAAACTCTTGGGCTCCAGAGATGCTCTTGCCTCAGCCTCTGCAGTAGCTGGGACTATAGGCTCCCGTGACAATGCCCAGTCATTTTTAAAGACTCTTGTGCTTGCTCAGGCTAGGGATTTTAGCTTTTTAATATTCCCTGGAGGAGTTGTTTTGGGACAGTTTCTCTTTAGGAAACCATAGATGCTTTCAAAATGTCCTGAATGCCATGTAGAGAGAATAGGCTGGTTACCTTGGAATATATGTTTCTAGTAATGTTTTTGTGTTGCTGTGAAATAAGGAGTTCTTATGGCTGCAGAGATTTAACAGGAACAGACTTTAAGGGAACACATGGACCAATCTTCTCACGTCAGATTGGATTTAGGACTAATTTAAGCATGTTCAAACGTAGGTTTTTTTAAAAAATGGAAGAATATTGTAGTTTTATGGAACTGGTTACCAGGAGTGATCTTTGCTTTGTGGGCTGCTTTATGAAGGCCAGTCCAACCAACTACTGTCTTTATTTTAGTAGATAAAGACCAGGCAGATTCTGATATCTTGCATGACTTGGACAACTTTTGGCAAGCCCCAGGCAAGTGGGTTGTGGCTGCGTTGGATAAAGACATTTATTCTAAAGGGTGAACTTTTGTTTTCAGAATTCAAGGAAGCTTTCTCCCTATTCGATAAAGATGGCGACGGCACCATCACAACGAAGGAACTTGGAACTGTCATGAGGTCACTGGGTCAGAATCCAACAGAAGCTGAATTGCAGGATATGATCAATGAAGTGGATGCTGATGGTAAGGGCTTTAGAACCATGAATGAGTGCCACTGTTGATAAGTTCAGACATGTTACAGGATTATCTTTCAAGTCCCCAGAGCAAAGAAAATGTGCAGACATCTTTTCTGTGGTTGCTTTATGGTCACTGACAATTAAAATAGAAGATTGTGGGCCTGGCATTGACCCTGCTCGCTGTCCAGAGCATTTCCTGGATCGTATCACTGTATTATTCTTTTCTGCTTGCTAGGACCTAGTGCTTAAATCTTTTATCAGTTGGCCCGTGAGTCTGCATTGAGTCCTGAGAAGGGATTAAAATTAAATGGCCATAGAGCCTACTTTTTAAAAAAGCCAATTGTCTCTTCTAGAGGAGAAAAAAACCCCAAATGAAGGCTCAGTGCCTGTAGCTTAAGCAGCCAAAGCGCCAGCCACATACACCTGAGCTGGCAGGTTTGAATCCAGCCTGGGCCTGCCAAACAACAATGATAACTGCAACCAAAAAGTAGCTGGGTGTTGTGGCGGGCGCCTATAGTCCTAGATACTTGGGAGGCTGAGGCAAGAGAATCGCTTAAGCCCAAGAGTTTGAGGTTGCTGTGAGCTGTGATGCCATGGCACTCTACCCAGGATAATAGCTTGAGGCTCTGTTTAAAAAACAAACAAACAAGAAACAAATGAAGTGGGTGAGGAGCACCCTTACAACTACTGTAGAACTGAGTATTGTATGAGCCATAGTTTGCTGGATAGGATCATGTGAGGCTTGGAGGTGGGGTGCATGATGGCTGTGGGGGATAGAGTGTAAAGCCTAAGAGAAGGGAAAGGTATACAGGTGCAGGGGAAGTAGCAATAACCCCCACAGAGCAGTTTGTCACCCATTCTCTAGATTCTATAGTAGTGGACAACAGACTTCTCATTGGTCATTTCTATCAGTAAACAGTTTTGAAGTACACCTCCCTAAAACATGTATTTTTGTAAATTATACATATGCAGTAATGTTCTATATAACATTATATAGTACATTGACTTCTAAAAGATGAGCCGAGAATGCATAATTTGGATCTAGACTTTACTTTCTAAATGATTGACTCCATAGAAGCTGTGTGTTTGTTTTTGTTTTTTGAGACATAGTCTCACTTTGTCGTTTTAAATATGGCACCACAGGGCATTGTCTGGTCATAGACAATTAGAAGCAAGACTTTTGGTTAAGCTCTTCAAGCTTTCAGAATTTTAGAATTACTTTTAAAGATTTTTCCACTCTTAATTTTTTTTTTTTGGGGGGGGGGGGAAGGTTGTCTGTGGTTTTCTCTAATTTGACTGCTAAGGTGATCAGGTATCTGGGAACATGGGGTTGCTCCGTCTTGTTTTGTGGAAGCCCTGGGAAATTGGGCTTGGGAATTGAAGTGTAAGTGCCTGATAGGCTTTTGCTTTCAGACTGGAAGAGACGATGGGAAGCTGTGGCAGGCTCTTGCATCCTGTATTTGCCCTTAGTACATATGGTGATTCCTAAAGACATTATCTTTGCACGGTTGTAAGATAGTATTTCAAACAACTTATTTAACCTTGGACAAATATCAGTAACACCTTAAAATTTTGGAGGAGACAAAAAAACGTTTGAGGGGATCTGTGAATTATTTTGTTCTGAAGGTACAAATTGTGAAAATGAGCAACTTAAGGGTTTTTTCTGATTTTACTCCAGCGGCTTATCTTCTTATCTTCAGGAGTAGTCAAATGTCTCTTAGTTTTAGAGGAGGAGTTTGGAATACTGGCCATAAGATGAATTCTTTGGGCACAGTTTACTAAATGTTAATGGTCAGAGCTGTGAAAGTGCTTCTAACCTTTTCTTTTAATGGGAAATGATGCTGAATTGGGGAAGAAAATGATTAGATAACTCACTGTCGTCATGTGGCCAAGAAGTGTCCTAAAGGAGACTTCTTAAGACTTATAGCCCATGGCATAACAAAGTCAATTTTCTCCCCTTTCACAATCTTTCTCCTTTAAGTCGTTTTGTACTCTTAACCCACAGCCCAATTCCAGGCCACTTTTACATTAACTAGTGTCACTAGCCAAGGCAGTAGTTAGACCCTTGTGATCTCCCTAATTCAAGGGAAGCAGTTGTGAGTATTTCCTTCCCTTGGGGGAGGAGTTCAGCCTGTCAGAGTTCTGTGTTGTTTTCTCTTAAACTGCACGGCCCTTCGTGACCCTTTGGTGGTTATGAACCCAGATACACGGTTTCCTTTGTTATTATTAAATGCTTTCCTGGGCACTGGTGATAAGTTTGAATCCTATGAAATTGTCCTGTGTGGCTGTGTGGTGTTTGATCATTTTAGACCTACAACATGTAAAACTATTTATTGAACCTAATAAAATAGTTCGCCACTTTGTCCTAGCAAGTGCTTGCCGTTCTCTATGGTGGTTCTAAAAATATTACTGCAGAGCAGCATTTATAGATTATTTTACATGAGCTTTTTGTTTTTTTAATTTGAGGTAATGGCACCATTGACTTCCCAGAATTTTTGACTATGATGGCTAGAAAAATGAAAGATACAGATAGTGAAGAAGAAATCCGTGAGGCATTCCGAGTCTTTGACAAGGTAATTCTGTATCTTCATAGCAGATGGTATTTAAGTATGGCTTTTTTCTTTCTTGCTATTGTTTCTAAAAAGCGCCAATAATCTGTTGTAGATAATAATATATAACCTAACTGCCTGAGGCTTTGATCTATCTTATAGTAACCTTTTCAGGTGAGGGTAAGCATAATAGGAATTTTGAACCTAGTTTCCTAATCATTACTTTAATTTCTGTTAGCTTTTGAACTCCCCCACCCTGTTTTCTGCATTAGCTATTGTGTGTATTCGGTAGTCAGAGGTGGGAACTAGAGATCACAATTGTTGATTTGAGCAGTTAGCAGTAACTTGAGAGGGCATGATTAAGTCAAAGACCTCCTTCCTTCTTGCCCACACCAAACCACTATCATTAACACTTGCTGAATGTTCACAGGATGGCAATGGTTACATCAGTGCAGCAGAACTACGTCACGTCATGACAAACTTAGGAGAAAAACTAACAGATGAAGAAGTAGATGAAATGATCAGAGAAGCAGATATTGATGGAGATGGACAAGTCAACTATGAAGGTAAAATGGAAAATTTCTTTCACTTAGTTTTTAGACGTCTTGCCTTTAGGTTCTTTGAATAAGTTACCTGCTTACTAGACAGGACTTGGTTTCATTTCATGCACAGTAGAGAGGTGATCATTAAAGCTGCTTTTAAAGATAACCAAAAGTTGTGATTATTTGTCTTTTCAGAATTCGTACAGATGATGACTGCAAAATGAAGACCTACTTTCAACTCCTTTTTCCCCCCTCTAGAAGAATCAAATTGAATCTTTTACTTACCTCTTGCAAAAAAAGAAAAAAGTTCATTTATTCATTCTGTTTCTATATAGCAAAATTGAATGTCAAAAGTACCTTCTGTCCACACACAAAATCTGCATGTATTGGTTGGTGGTCCTGTCCCCTAAAGATCAAGCTACATACACATCAGTTTTACAATATAAATACTTGTACTACCTTGATGATAAGGACTCCTTAAAGTTCCATTTGCTGATATTAATACACGGTTTGGGCTGGCCAGTTTTTCGTGCATGCAGCTTGACGATTGAGCACAGTCAGGCATTTATATTAAAAATGAAAAATGAAAAAACAAATTCAAAGCCTATTCAAATGGGTACTATTTCAATTTGTTTAGTATAAATTATCACAGCTGGTTTACTGAAAACAGACACATTTCAAATTGGTTTACCTCAGGGTGACGTGCAGAAAAACAAGTGAAGGATAAACAGTTGAGAGATAGCCCCACTAGTAGGATGGTCATCTTGTACTTCTCTGTGCTCCGCCGACCCGTGGTGACAATGATACACCCTGGTGGCATGCCTGAGTATGTTGGTTTAGCATTGTCTGCATGTACTAGAGTGAAATGGGTGTTAGGGTGTCACCATCTACACAAATTTTTAATAAGAAACCTTTTGCAAGGGAGCATCTTTGGACTCTCTGTTTTTAAACCTTCTGAACCATGACTTGGAGCCGGCAGAGTAGGCTGTGGCTGTGGACTTCAGCACAACATCAACATTGCTGTTCAAGAAATTATGGTTTACGTCCATTCCAAGTTGTAAATGCTAGTTTTTTTTTTTTTTATTCCAATAAAAGTCCATTAACTTAAAGTGGTGTTAAATGCTTTGTAAAGCTAAGATCTAAATGGGGACAAGGCAGATGGAGGGGAGGCCAGTGTACATGTAAATGCTCTCAGCCCAGCATTGGTTTTCCCTCCCAAGATCCCAGCACCAACCTGAGCCTAAGACCTTGACTAAAATAAGCAGATACTGATTGTTTCATCATATTTACGGACACTAGGTCTAGTTGCATTTTCACTGGGGGGAGGGGGGACGTGAATCATGGTAACTTTTAATGATCTATTCAGGCAGTAGAGCTCTTAATGAAGGAAAAAAACCCACTTTCTCTCAAGCATGTATTTAGAAGTTCTTCTCAATTGTGCTGCTGATAAACCTGTTTTATGTAACTACTTGAGACCATCTGTGCAAGAGACATGATTTAGTGTGTCTGTAATTCACTCCTCGCTGTGTGCAGTAGAAGCAGTAGTCACTTTTCTAAGCGGGTCTCTTCATGCCTAAAGGACACTACCAGTCACTTTTGATTCACGACTTAATTTATATTTAACTTCAGCTTTCTTTTTTCTTTTTTTTTTTTTTCCAAGTTGATTTGACTTTGCTTTTTTCCCCCCAAGTAGAATTTGCCTCTGGCTTGAAAGGAAAACCCCAGCCCAGGGTGAATTTTGTGTCTAATTATAAACCTGTAACCAAAACTCAGTTGTGCTGATACTGGTCTTTATATTGGGATCGGTCTGTTTAAAAAGCCCTCTTAAAAGCATATTGCATTTAGTGCAGAGCTCTTCTTTGAAATGAAGGCTGGATGTACATTTTTCAGGGTGTTAAGTGGTTGTATCTTATTAGCAAGGAGATTTGGGTTTTGAGTGTTTTTTTTGCGTGGGTGGTTTTAATTTGCCAGGGAACAGTGGCAGGCTGCTCGCAAGGCAGTAAGAAGCTCTTGGCAGCCAAATGGGTGCGTTCAGGGCTGATTTTATAGAGACCCTTGGCTTCTGCCTCTCCTACTCCCTGTCTTTCTGGCATTTTGTAGCTTATTAGATTTTCTGCCGGACAGATGGGTCAGAGCAGTGGAGAGACACCGTCCATGTGCTTCTGCTACTGGTCCTTGGACTGGGTGGTTGGTAGAAGAGACGTTGGTGCTGTGAACTGAGGGTTGGCTTTCATAATTTCTTGAATCTGAAAGGAACACCTAAGGATACCTTGGGATTTCTCTTTTAGTGAGAGAATACCAAAGGCACTTTGAGTAAGTCTGTGTCTTGGATATTTCTTGTAAGGGGGTCAAATAGTGTGATTTTTGACCCATTCTCAGGCCTGTGGTCGTGACCTCTTTGTAGTTTCAAAGGGGGTTGGGGAGGGTGATTTGACTTGTTTTGTAAAACAGCCTTCTATCTTACCCTTTTCACAAGTCTTTCTAGATGCTGGGTGGACTCCCTCTTTAGTGGTTCCACAGCCTGTCTTCAAAGACTACCTTTGAAACAGGATTCTTGGATAGCCCGGATCTTGTATGGGAACCAGAAGCCCTGTCTCCCAGGGAATGCTGAGTTCCAGTTTGGAGCAGAGGTGAGGCAGAACCCACTGTAGCCTTCTCCCCTAGTGTTTGGGGGGAGACCCACCCCAGGGTTGAGTGTTAGCAGTCTGCCTGACTTTGTGAGAGGAAATAGGTGGCTGTTGGGGAAGTACTCTCGAAGATGGTTAGCGCCTTCCTGTAAACTCTGCCCCTACTTCTAACTACTCTATAAATATATACATATATTTATATATAAAGTAATTAGTTTAACTGGCATCCCGCTTTAGCCTGAGACTTGCCATAAGAAACTGCTGAGTACTTGGCAAACCCTTTCATAGTTTTGTTCTCCATCTGTTTGGGGTAGGTGTTGGGCAAGGCAAACGGATCTCGATATTTCAGATGGGCTTCTGATGCACTGTTGCCAAGGAAGGCTTTTTTTTGATTTTTTGACAAACGAGTTTTTGCACACTTTCATTGGTGTCTTTTGGCAACTTACAAACATTGGAAATGAGCTATTGTACATATTTTTATATTCTCTTTATAAATGCATGTCTGATTGTATGTGTAACAATATCGTAACGGACGGCTGTCCAGTAGGCCTCGCCCTGCTGTGTCATGTCGGAGGAATAGCTTACCATTACCCCCTCAGCACACTGGGAACTTCTTCCTGAACAAAGAATGTAAATTTGGTCAAGTCTATTCTTTATTCAATTATTTTAAACATTTGAATTATTTATTGTATATCCTAAATATATTTATCCTTTGGCAGTTACTAGATTTCCACTAATGTGTCTTAATCTATCCCTCCAGCTGGCAGTTACTGATTTTCCTTTTTTTTTTTTTTAAGCCCTTGAAGTTGTCCTGTAGGAGACAGAAATACTTTGCTGTCTGTATCCCTTGGAATAAGAAGGTAGTGGCATGGGTGGAGTGTGTGTTCTTTCTCCAAATCTATTATAATGTTCATTAAACACTTCTGTAGCAAAGATGGTGGTAGTTATTTTGTTACCGAAGTTGCCCTTCACCATGGCTATTTGAAAAGGAAATGTACTTGAATGTTTCTGTAAATCTTGAGATAAACTGTTTGGAGATTTAACCACCTCTCTGATGGGGGACCAACTCTATGGAAATTGTAAATAAGTTTTATTTATAAACCTGGCACTGTATTCAATAAACATTTCTGCAGCCTTTCATCTCTAACTGCGAACTGTGTAGGTTTTTAGCTTGCCTAGTTTTCATTCCCTTTTCCTGTATCTACACAAGATACACTTGGTCTCAGATGTCATTCGCCTGGGCTCTTGTACCATACTGTGAGAAAGAGAGGCCAAAAATACCATAGATACATCCCATGATACTTACTCTAGTTTTAAGTAGTTTGGGTGTTAATAGCTGACATTAACCTAACCCAAATGTTCTTTTAACCTGTTAGTGTATCCCTGCTTGCTTTATGCAGAAAATTTATACCATAAAATGATTATTTTCCCTTTAGCCTCAATTTAAGTCTTTAGGGATTCTATAAAGCAATACATTTTAAAAATAAAGTGGGAATTTATTTATAGTCTCATTTTGTCACCCTCAGTAGAGTGCTGTGGCATCATAGCTCATAGCAACCTCAAACTTTTGGGCTCAAGTGATCCTCTTGCCTCAGCCTCCCAAGGAGCTAGGACTACAGGTGCCTGCCACAACGCCCAGCTATTTTTAGAGACAGGGGTCTTGCTCAGGCTGGTCTCGAACCTGTGAGCTTAGGCAATCCACCCACCTTGGCCTCCCATAGAGTACTAGGATTACAGGTGAGAGCCACTGTTCCAAGTCAAAGCGTGAATTTTATTTTATTTTTAATTAAATTTTTTTTGGTAGAGGCAGAGTCTCACTTTATCGCCCTCAGTGGAGTCCTGTGGCATCACAGCTCACAGCAATCTCCAGCTCCTCGGCTTAGGCGATTCTGTTGCCTCAGAGTCCCGAGTAGCTGGGACTACAGGCACCCGCCAGAATGTCTGCGGTTTGGCCGGGGCTGGGTTTGAACATGCTACCCTTGGTATATGGGGCCAGTGCCCTACCTACTGAGTTACAGGCGCCGCCCAAAGTGGGAATTTTAGATGACAGAAGCATATGTTGGCTCATGTCAAGAGCAGAGCAGCTGAGTCAAAGGGAGTGGGATTCACCTTCATTTCTGCACCTTTGCGTTGAAACCTTCCCCTTCATCAGCGTGGGCCCAGAACCTGGTTCTTAGGCTCTTTAGCAGTAGGGGTCTCCTGCCCCTTGTGCTTCCAGAATGATCTTTTCCAGGCAGTCTTCCCTATTTTCTTCCCCCACTCATCACAAAAGTGTTATGAGGTCTGAAAAGGAGGAACAATCTCACTGTAAGCCCCTGGTTTGGCCAGGAGGCTGGAGAGCTCTCCAGAGAGCATTTAAACACCGCTTCCTATACACAGGAATGGGGCCACTACAAGGAGCTGAACACCTCCATGGGAGCAAAGCCCTCTGCTCAGAGGTTTTGGTCTGGCTTCTAGTATTGGTTCTGTAGCCTTGCAGAACCAAAGGCCTCTGCAGCTTTGGGCAGCTTCCTTGCCTTCCCTACCTCAGCTTCCTCCTTCATGAAATAATACTGGATTAGGTACCTTCCACTGATGGCTTTCTAGGATTCTGACCACCTGGTTTGATATCACTTGGTGTTTAAATTGATTGAAATTGTGGCCAAAAGGGTGGGAAGCAAAACTGCATAGGAGTGCTATCTTTTAAGATGACAAATGAGATGTTTTTGAATTCCCATTTCAATGGAATTGGAGGTTAAGCTTGCTATTAAGACTATGATGTAATACTGGAACCTGGGTCAAAGAAACTGATCATTAAGCTACTTCCATTCTCCTCCCAGGACAGGAATAGGAAGCTACCACTGGGCTTGTAAAAAATTCAGTCCAAGTGACAACGTCATCTGGTTTAGAAAAACACACATTTCCGATTTGAGCTGAACTTTGCTGGGTACCCAGGGTGGGGGTGGGGGGCTGGGGCATCCAGTGACTCAGGATGCCTTAGAAGGAAATAAAACATAAAGCTTTTTATAGCTTGGTGCTTCTCTCCCACTGCCCTCAACCCTCTGCCAGGGAGTGGGAGGAGTTAGCTCATGCTTGAGAACTCCCCATCAAAACCCCTGAACTTGGGTTTAAAACAGCAGTTTTCCTTAGAAGAATTATTTATGTTCTATGTGTCAGCAACCTTTAGAATGAATATGAATTGACAGATAATCTTTCAAATGTCACATTTTAAAGTATTATTTTCTCTTTTACAAAGACAGAAAGGGAAAAGTGATTTTTCGAACATTTTGTTACAACATAATCTTTTGATCCTGGCTGCATATAAGCATGCTCTTAAATGAATTCTTTCTCTTTTTTGAATGTCTTCTACCCTTCAACTTGTGATTCTTTTTTTTTTTAAGTTACTGCCTTTTATAGTAAGAGATTGATTCTTTCCCCCCCCACGGACTGATACCAGTATCAAGGTTTACAATAGTACCTTATGTTTTAAAATGGAAAATATAAAGTAATTATAAAATAATGTCTTAGTTAAAAGGATGAGGTCATATTGTAGTTCAAACTCTCTCCAAATAAACGTATCCATATCTGGTAATGCACAGATTTGTAATACTTCCAATAATGAGAATTTTTAACAGTTTTTATGAAAGCATTCCTATATTAGTGAAAGCATTTTCCTGATTTTAAAAGTTTATTATGTAAAATTTGTGATGTCATGACCCACTACCTTCTAAACTATGGTTAAGGCTTTGTATCTTTTTCCAGAATTTTTCTCAACATGTAAATGCAGAGGGACAGTTTATAACATCCGGGTCTTAATAGGTGTATAGAGTTCTTTTAAAAATTAAGTTTAATATTCTTTAGCATATACAATTATATATTAGATATATATTATAATCCTTTTTACTACTTACATCTTTTTTTTGTTATATAATTTATGGACAGGGTATGGTGGCTCACACCTGTAATCCTTGCACTCTGGGAGGCTGAGGCAGGAGGATCCCTTGAACTCAAGAGTTCAAGACCAGCCTGAGCAAAAGCAAGACCCCACCTCTACTAAAAATAGAAAAAGGCTCGGGGCCCATAGCACAGTGGTTAAGGCGCCAGCCACATGCACTGAGGCTGGTGGGTTTGATCCTGGCCAGAGCCTGCTAACCAACAATGATACCTCCAAAAAAAAGAAAAAAAAAAAAATAGCCAGGCATTGTGGCGGACACCTGTAGTCCCACCTACTTGGGAGGCTGAGTCAAGAGAATCGCTTAAGCCCAACAGTTTGAGATTGCTGTGAGCTATAGTGCCATGACACTCTACCAAGGGCGACACAGTGAGACTCTGTCTCAAAAAATAAAATAAAATAATAAAAATAGAAAAACTAGCCAGGTATGGTGGTACACACCTTTAGTCCCAAGCTACTCAGGAGTCTGAGACAGGAATATTGCTTGAGCCCAGGAGTTCGAGATTGCTGTGAGCTAGGCTGATGACCTAGCACTCTAATATAGGCAGTGAATGAGACTCTGTCTCAAAAAATATATAATTTATGTAACATAAAACACCCTTTTAAGGTATACAATTCAGTGGGTTTTAGTATATTCACAAGGTTATACAACCATCACCTAGTTATACAACCTTCACCTAATCTGAAGATATTTTTATCACCCCAAAAAGAAACCCTGTACACGTTGGCAGTCCCTCCACATCTACCCCCATTCCCTGCCCTCCACCCACCTAATACCCTGGCAATGACTACTTTATTTCTTTTTCCATGGATATGCCTATTCTGGACATATATAAGTGAAATAATGTGTTCATGATTTTTTGTCCTCTTTTTCTCACTTTTTTTATACTGAACATTTCTCCAACTACTTAAGTTCTTGAATATAATTGTTAGCAGCTGGCTGTATTAATATGGTATAATTTAGCTAACCAATACCCCCAATAAAGTCCATTTGGCACATTCTATTTTGAGCGGCTCCGTGAGCGCATTATTGCTAGGGTGAAATCTGCTTCCTTTAAACATCATATAACTTACTGCAACTTAGTGGAGCTAACGCTGATCCTGCTTCCACCAGGCAGACCTTGGTCTTTCTCACTTTCACACTCTTCCCTCCTTAAGTCTTCAGGCTAATGTTTGCTCTTTTTTTTAAAAAAAAAGCCTCTCTTTGAGAGGAATCAACAAGATGTGATATTTACCCAGGTTCTATATTCAAACATCTGAGTTCAAATCCTGCCTTTCCAAGTGATATGACTTAGCAAGTGACAACTCTGTGCTTGAGTGTCTTCATTTGAGAAAAGGGAAAACACCTTCCTCACACAGGAATGAACAAGATGATAGAAATCCTCTACATAGTGGCTAGTTTTCCTTCCATTGCACACAATATGAATTCTATTACTGCAGAAGAAAATGAGGCCAGTTGATGTTGGCTTGTTTGAGCCAGCTCATGTGGTTCTTGAGAATTACCATTCCCTTTCCTTGCTAAAAGCACACAGGCTTCTAGTTAAGCATCCACTTCTCATCCCAGCCCATCCACTGTCATCACAGTGACAGTTGCCAGTGTCTTGTCTTTTTGTGCCTGCTCTCCAGAGCTTATGGACAGGACTACTGGACCCTCAACCAAGCCAGGCCCAAGAGCTTATGGGGTGCTTTTTCTTGGCATATCCACAAGGAAGGGAGACTCTGCAGCTTGTTGGGCGTTTGCAGGTTTGGTAATCTCTGTAGAAGGATGGAGGCTTCATTCTTGTTATAGGTCAATCTTCCTAATAGAGGCACTTGACCAGACCTGGGAGAGGTCAGTGGTTAGGCCTTCTCTTCAGTTTATTTATTTTTATTTTTATTTTTTGAGACAGAATCTCACTATGTCGTCCTTGGTAGAGTGCCTTGGCTTCACAGCTCAGAGCAACCTCAAACTCTAGGACTTAATCAATTCTCTTGCCTCAGCCTCCCAAGTAGCTGAGACTACAGGCGCCTGCCACAACGTCCAGCTGTTTTCTTGTTGAAGTTGTCATTGTTGTTTAGCAGGCCCAGACTGGGCTGGAACCCACCAGCCTTGGAGCATTTGGCTGGTGACGAAACCACTGTGTTACAGGTGCCGAATCTCCTCATCAATCTCTTTTATTTTTTATTTATTTATTTATATATTTTTAGAGACAGAGTCTCACTCTCATTTTGTCACCCTCGGTAGAGTGCCGTGGAGTCATAGCAGCCTCTGACTCCGGGACTTAGGTGATTCTCTTGACTCAGCCTCCCGAGTAGCTGGGACCACAGGTGCCCACCACAGGGGCCGGTTATTTTTTGTTATTGTTGATGTTGCAGTTTGTCTGGGGCTGGGTTTGAACCTGTCACCCTCGGTATATGGGGCCGGTGCCCTACTCACTAAGCCACAGCTGCCGGCACCTCATCAATCTCTTTCAATATCCCACTACCTTCTCTACCTGGGGAGAGGCCTGCCTCTTCCTCCTCCTTACCTTCCAGGAGCCTGTAGTTCCATCAGAGTTTTGGCTAGTTCTTCAGAGATGCTCAGGAGCCTTTGTGTCTAATGTGGCTGGACCTAGCCCACACTTTCCTTTTTCTTTCTTTCTTTCTTTCTTTCTTTCTTTCTTTCTTTCTTTCTTTCTTTCTTTCTTTCTTTCTTTCTTTTTTTTTTTTTTTTGAGACAGAGTTTCACTATGTCACCCTTGGTAGAGTGCTATGGTGTCATAGCTCACAGCAACCTCAAACTCTTGGGCTTAAGCGATTCTCTTGCCTCAGCCTCCCAGGTAGCTGGGACTACAGGCGCCCACCACAATGCCCAGCTATTTTTTTGTTGTTATTGTATTTGTCATTGTTGTTTAGCAGGCCCAGGCTGGGCTCGAACCCGCCAACTTTAATGTATGTGCCTTACTCCCTGAGCTAAGGGTGCCGAGCCTAGCCCAAACTTTTTTAACACCATGGGAAGTGAAGCCATCTGGTCACATCTCCCCTTGTCTCTTCTCTGCCAAAGTCTTGATCTTCAAAGGGAAGATGTAACATAATGCCCCTCACCTCCCAAGACCCAATTCCAAATCAAGGTCAAAGATTAACTCCCCAACCCAAATGAACCCACAAGTGGTTCATGATCCAGTGGTTGGCTAAATGTTAGTGAGCTCTTTCTCATTGAAGGGTTCTGCAAGGGAACTCAGGGTCTGGATGCAGCTGTTCAAACACAGTAAATCCTTTAACTCAGCCTTGCAAATAGCTGCCCAGCCTTCCCATTCAGGCTGCCACCTGTAAACAGGAAGGAATTCAAAATTCAGAATGTACTTCTTTTGCTCTTTATTTCCTACTGGAAGAGCCAGCTGATTAAAACAAAGAGAATGAGAGACTTGTGTTTTGATGATTTATTCTCAGGTTTAATGTCTATAATGTTCAAGAGTTCTCAATTCAAGGGTTTCGAAATATTGAAAGGCACAGTCTCTACCTTTTGAGGAGCTTTTGCAGGCTTGTGGTAGAGACAACATTATTGAATACAACTGCCAAACACATGCCAATGAATAACATACACCAACTTAAACATATAAGAATTGATGCAAATATGGCATAAAAATGCATAAGGCGAGAATTGACAATGGTAAGAAAAATCACTCATCATTTTTTGTTTAGAGATAGAGTCTCACTTTGTTGCCCTGGATAGAGTACTGTGTCATCATGGCTTGCAGCAACCTCAAACTCCTGGGTCCAAGTGATCCTTCTGCCATCATAGAGATTTTTTTTTTTTTTGAGACAGAGTCTCACTATGTCACCCTTGGTAGAGTGCCGTGGCGTCACAGCTCACAGCAACCTCCAACTCTTGGGTTCAAGTGATTCTCTTGCCTCAGCCTCCCAAGTAGCTGGGACTACAGGTACCCACCACAACGCCCGGCTATTTTTTGTTGCAATTGTCGTCGTCATTTTAGCTGGCCCAGGATGGGTTCGAACCCACCAACTTCAGTGTATGTGGCTGGCGCCATAACCACTGTGCTATGGGCGCCAGGCCCATCATAGAGATTTTAATATACTTCTGGTCATGGAGAAATCAAGCAGACAATAGAAGATTTGACCCACACAATTAACAAGTTTGATCTTGTGTATATATAGAACATTACACCTAGAAATTAGAAGATTCACACTAATCAACATTATTAATCATATATTAATAAATATAGCTATGTTAAAGTAAATAATTATAAATACAAATGCATAATTATATAAAGATACATTAATAATATTAACATACAATTAATAACAATAGAGAAGATTGCATGTTACATCATAAGCTGACTCTCAACAAATACACTTCTTTAAAAATCCTATCACATTGATGATGGTATCTGACAACAATTCAAGAAAATAATTCCAAAAATGCAACTTTAAGTTTTGAAAATTAAAAGGCACCTCTAATAACACATAAGTCTAAGAAGAAATCAATAAAAATCTAGAAAATGGGGCGGTGCCTGTGGCTCAGTGAGTGGGGTGCTGGCCCCATGTACTGAGGGTGGTGGGTTCAAACCCAGCCCCAGCCAAACTGCAATAAAAAATAGCCGGGCGTTGTGGCGGGTGCCTATAGTCCCAGCTACTCAGGAGGCTGAGGCAAGAGAATTGCCTGGGCCCTAGAGCTGGAGGCTGTTGTGAGCTGTCATGGCACAGAACTCTACCGAGGGCAACAAAATGAGACTCTGTCTCTAAAAAAAAAAATAAATAAAGGCAGCGCCTGTGTCTCAGTGGGCAGGGCACCAGCCCCATATACTGAGGGTGGAGGGTTCAAATCCGGCCCCAGCCAAACTGCAACAAAAAATAGCTGGGCATTGTGGTGGGCTCCTGTAGTCCCAGCTACTCAGGAGGCTGAGACAAGAGAATCGCCTAAGCCCAGGAGTTGGAGGTTGCCATGAGCTGTGATGCTACGGCACTCTACCGAGGGTGATAGAGTGAGACTCTGTCTCTAAAAAAAAATAATAAATCTAGAAAATGTTCAAAATTAAATGAAAAAATTCTACATTTCAAAACTGGGATACAGCTTAAGTACTACTTAGACATTTTATAGCCTTAAAATGCTTATAATGGAAAAGAAGAAAGGCTAAAAATAAGTTATATATCGAATTTCAGTTAGCAAAGTTATAGAATAAGCCCAAAGAAGGGAAGTGTCAAAGATAACTACAGAAATTATGAATAATACATGATAATAAAACAAAGATAAAGAAGATCAATAAAGGCAAAGTTGGCTCTTTAAAAAGATTATTGAAACCAGGTGTGGTGGCTCAGGCCTGTAATCCTAGCACTCTGGGAGGCCAAGGTGGATGGATAGCTTGAACTCAGAAGTTTGAAACTAGCCTGGGCAAGAAACCCTGTCTCTACTAACAATAGAAAAACTAGCCAGGTGTGGCGGGCACCTGTAGTCCCAGCTACTCGGGAGGCTGAGGCAAGAGGATCTCTTGATCCCAGGAGTTTGAGGATGCTGTGAGCTGTGATGACACCATGGCACTCAAACCCAGGTAATGAAGTGAGACTCTGCCTTTAAAACAAAACAAAACAAAACAAAAAGATTATTCAAACAGTATAGTAGTTTGTGAAAAAACAAGCAATTCTGCTTCTGGGTATGTACCCAAAAGAATGGAAAGCACAGACTTCAATATTTATTTGTACATCTGTGTTCATAGTGACATTTTTCAAAATAGCCAAAAGGTAGAAGCATCCCAAATGTCTATTGAAGGATAAACAAAATGTGGTATATACATTAGAAGCTGTTTCTGGTCCCCCAAAATGTGGTAAATACAGATAGTGGATTATTATTCAGCCTTCAAAAGGAAGGAAATTCTGACACATTCTAAAACATGATAAATCTTGAAGAAATGCTGAATGAGATAAGCTAGCCACAAAAGGACAAATACCATATCATTCTATGGATATGAAATACCTAGAGTAGTCAAATTCGTAGAGACAGAAAGTAGAAAAGATGGAGAAATGGGGAGCTATTGTTGAATGGGTAGAGCATTTCAGTTTGGGGTGAAGAAAAAAATTCTGGAGACAGATGGTGGTAATGGTTGTACAATGATGTGAATATATTAATTCCACTGAGCTGTACACTTAAAAATGGTTAAGATCATAAATTGTATGCATATTTCACCAGAACTTTTTTTTTCAAAAGTCAAGGAAGTATAGAAATTATTACAGAAGGATAATGTCATCCTGGAAATTGCTTATTTTGCAAATGTGGTTTTATATATCATTGATTTTTCCCCCCTATTATAGCACCGTTCATACACTATTTACTATAGCTTTATTTATTTTATTTATTTATTTATTTATTTATTATTGTTGAGGATTCATTGAGGGTACAATAAACCAGGTTACACTGATTGCATTTGTTAGGCACAGTCCCTCTTGCAATCATGTCTTGCCCCCAAAAGGTGTGGCACACACCAAGGAGCCACCCCCCCCCTCCGTCCCTCTCTCTGCTCTTCCTTTTCCCACCCCTCCTTCCTTCTTTCTCTCTCTGCTCTCCCCATTCCCCACCCCCATCGTGATCTTAATTGTCATTAATTGTACTCATATCAAAATTGAATACATAGGATTCATGCTTCTCCATTCTTGTGATGCTTTACAAAGAATAATGTCTTCCACTTCCATCCAGATTAATACAAAGGATGTAAAGTCTCCATTTTTTTAATGGCTGAATAGTATTCCATGGTGTACACATACCACAGCTTGTTAATCCATTCCTGGGTTGGTGGGCATTTAGGCTGTTTCCACATTTTGGCGATTGTAAATTGAGCTGCAATAAATAGTCTAGTGCAAGTGTGCTTATGATAAAAGGACTTTTTCCTTCTGGGTAAATACCCAGTAATGGGATTGCAGGATCAAATGGGAGGTCTAGCTTGAGCTTTGAGCTTTCTCCATACTTCCTTCCAAAAAGGTTGTACTAGTTTGCAGTCCCACCAGCAGTGTAAAAGTGTTCCCTTCTCTCCACATCCACGCCAGCATCCTCAATTTTGAGTTTTTTGTGAGCCATTCTCACTGGGGTTAGATGGTATCTCAGAGTGGTTTCGATTTGCATTTCTCTAATAGATAGGGATGATGAACATTTTTTCATGTTTGTTAGCCATTTGTCTGTCTTTAGAGAAGGTTCTATTCATGTCGCTTGCCCATTGATACATGGGATTGTTGGCTTTTTTCATCCCAATATAGCATGGTACTGGCACAAAAATAGAGACACAGACACTTGGAATCGAATAGAAAACCAGGAAATGAAACTAACATCTTATAACCACCTAATCTTTGATAAACCAAACAAGAACATACCTTGGGGGAAAGACTCCCTATTCAATAAATGGTGCTAGGAGAACTGAATATCCACATGTAAAAGACTGAAACTGGACCCACACCTTTCTCCACTCACAAAAAATGATTCAAGATGGATAAAGGACTTAAATTTAAGACATGAAACAATAAAAATCCTCAAAGAAAGCATAGGAAAAACACTGGAAGACATTGACCTGGGGAAAGACTTTATGAAGAAGACTGCCATGGCAATTGCAACAACAAAAATAAACAAATGGGACTTAATTAAACTGAAAAGCTTCTGTACAGCTAAGGAGACAACAACCAAAGCAAAGAGACAACCTACACAATGGGAAAGGATATTTGCATATATTGAATCACACAAAAGATTGATAACTAGGATCTATAGAGAACTCAAATTAATCGGGGTGGTGCCTGTGGCTCAAAGAGTAGGGCACCAGCCCCATATGCTGGAGGTGGTGAGTTCGAACCCGGGTCTGGCCAAAAACTGCAACAACAACAATTAAAAAAAAAAAAAAAAAAGAACTCAAATTAATCTACTATGGCTTTATCATAAAATTTAATCTCTGGGGTGGTGCCTGTGGCTCAAAGGAGTAGGGCGCCAGCCCCATATGCCGGAGGTGGTAGGTTCAAACCTAGCCCTGGCAAAAAACTGCAAAAAAAAAAAAAAAAAAAATTTTTTTTTAAATCTCTGGTGTTTCAAGTAAAAAAAGAATTATTAGACAAATTTCAAGCAGTACTGATGAAAAAACATGTTAAGAATGAAACATAAGGGTCCATCAACAGATGACTGAATAAAGAAATTTGGCTTAGCACCAATAGTTCAGCGGCTAGGGCACCAGCCACATACACTGGAGCTGGTGGGTTCGAATCCAGCCCAGGCCTGCCAAACAACAGTGACAACTACAACCAAAAAATAGCCAGATGTGGCGGATGCCTTTAGTCCCAGCTACTTAGGAGGCTGAGGCAAGAGAATCACTTAAGCCCAAGAGTTTGAGGTTGCTGTGAGCTATGATGCCACAACACTCTATTGAGGGTGACACAGTGAGACTCTTGTCTCAAAAAAAAAAAAAAAAGAAAAAAAAAAAGAAATTGTGGTACATATACAGAAGTTTTGTGAAATAAGCTATGCACAGAGAGACAAATCTTGCATGGTCTTACTCATATGGGGGAGCTAAATATTAAACAATTGCTCTATGGAGACAGAGAGTAGAATGATGATTATCAGAGTCTGGGAAGGGTAGTGGGCAGGGGGAGATAATGTGAGGATGGTTCATGGGTGCAAAAATATAGTTATTAATAGAGTGACAATATTTGATAGAACAACAAAGTGACTATAATCAACAATAAGATAGGGTATACTTAAAAATAAATAGCTGGACACAGTGGCTGATTCCCCTGATCCTAGCACCCTGGGAGTCCAAGGTGGGTAGATCGCTTGTGGTCAGGAGTTCAAGACCATCCTGAGCAAGAGTGAGACTTTGTCTCTACAAAAAATAGAAAAACTTAACTGGGCATTGTGGCATGAATCTCTAATCGCAGCTACTCAGGAGGCTGAGGCAGGAGGATCGTTGAGCCCAGAAATTGGAGGCTGCAGTGAGGTGTTTTTTTTTTTTTAATTGTTAAATCATAGCTGTGTACATTAGTATAATCGCCTGTACCCATTCTAAGACGTACCATAGACATGGCCCCATCCATTAACCTCCACCAAAACCTCCCCCCTCCCTTCCCCTTCCTTGGCCCTTTCCCCATAGTCTTGTGCCATAGTTGGGTTATAGCCTTCATATGAAAGCTATAATTTAGCTTTATAGTAGGGCTGAGTACATTGGATACTTTTTCTTCCATTCCTGAGAGACTTTGCTAAGAAGAATACGTTCCAGCTCCATCCATGTAAACATGAAAGAGGTAAAGTCTCCATCTTTCTTTAAGGCTGCATAATATTCCATGGTATACATGTACCATGGTATACATGTACCATGTATACATGGTATACATGTTTGCTAGTCCATTCGTGGGTTGATGGGCACTTGGGGTTCTTCCATGACTTAGCAATTATGAATTGGGCTGCAATAAACATTCTGGTACAGATGTCTTTGTTATATTGTGACTTGGTCTTCTGGGTATAAACCTAGTAAAGGGATTATAGGATCAAATGGCAGGTCTATTTTTAGGTCTCTATTCTCCAAACATCCTTCCAGAAGGAACGTATTAGTGTGCATTCCCACCAGCAGTGTAGAAGTGTGCCCTTTCCTCCACATCCACGCCAACATTTCTGGTTTTGGGATTTTGTTATGTGGGTTACTCTTACTGGGGTTAGGTGATATCTCAAAGTAGTTTTGATTTGCATACTATGACACGTCTTGGTGTATGACTTTAAAATGTATCCTGGGGGCAGCGCCTCTGGCTCAGTGAGTGGAGCACCAGCCCCATATACCAAGGGTGGCAGGTTCAAACTCCGTCCCAGCCAAACTGCAACAACAACAACAATAAATAAATAAATAAAGGAATGCTTCTTTAGTTAAAAAATAAAATAAAATGTATCCTGCTTGGGTTCTGTTGAAGTTCTCGAATCTGTAGATCACTATCCTTCATAATTTTGGGAAATTCTTGACTATTTTAAAGATTGGTTCTGCCCCATTTTTTTCTTTCTGAAAACCCAGATAAAATTATGTTAGACTTTCTCTGTATCCTGTCTCTTATTCTGCTGTGCATCTCTAGTCTCCCACTTTGCAGTCCTCTATTCTGTGTCCCAAGAGACAGATATTAATGGACCAAATTAACTGGCTTCCTTACTATCACCTCAGACTTCCAGCTGGGTTTCACCAGTGGGAGCCCTAGTAGAAATTAAAGTGTGGAAGAAGACTGGAGTTTGTGTGTGTGCTGTTACCACCTACCCCCAACAATGGCTTCCTTGCTGGGAAGTTACCATGGCTGGATCTTTCCGTTGGAGCCACAGACCTGCCCTGCAGCTCTCTCCATATGGCTCCTTTTTCTGTGTTCTAGAAACTATTCCTTGCTTGCCTATTTAGGCTCAGAGGTAGTAACTGATTTTAATCCAAATGTACTACCTTTTGTGATTTCACTAAATCCTGCCCACACTTTTGTAAATAATCACTTTATTAAACTTAAAAAAAAAAAAATTATTCGAGTGTGCACTCTCTTTCAAAAGTCCTGGCTAATATTCCATGATTCATTCTCGACAGTTTCTTTTTTCTTTTTAGAGAGAGTTTCGCCCTAGATAGAGAATTATGGTGTCATCAACCTAAAACTCTTGGGCTCAAGAGATCCTCTTGCCTCAGCCTCAATAGCTGTGACTACAGGTACCCCTTATGATGCCTGACTAGTTTTTCCATTTTTACTAGAGAGGGAGTCTCACTCTTGCTCAGGCTGGTCTTGAATTGCTGAGCTCAAAGGATCTACCTTCTTCATTCTCCCTGAGTATTAGGATTACAGGCGTGAGCCACTGCACTCTGCCTTGGATAGCTTCTTCTGACCATCCTCCAGCTCACTAAATTTCTCCTCAGTTCTGTCTACCCCATTGAAAAATCCATTCACTCACTTCTTAACTTTATTTATATCAATTTTTAGTTTCAGAAATTCTACTTGATTCTCAAATCTGTAACGGCACTTTATAATTTAAAATTATTTATGTTTTTTTCCCTCCAGTTTTAGTTATTTGCTTGTTCACAATTTGTGTGTTGTAATACTCTTATTCAGAGAACTAAGTTTTTGTTTCTATTGTCAAACTAAGGGTTTGTTTCTATTGTCTTTCGGGGCTAAGTTTCCATTTATGGCATCTTGAATCCATGTAAGCTTGATTGAATGATAGCCCCCATAATTCTAAAAATACATGTAGAAACAATCTGTGGACATAGGTACTAGGTTCGTATCTCCTTCAGTGGTACTTTACATTTGCTTCAGTGTCCTTTCCAGGTAGCAGTGACACTAACTTCATGTCATTAGCATGGCATCGAGCATGGCTACAACCCATCTGTTCTTCTAGAGAGCAGTGCTTTAATGTCCCCAAACTAAGTGTGGGATGGCCCATCAGGCCCTCTTCCTTTGGGAGACCCTAGAGTTCAACTTTTACACTTCCTGTCCCCCAAATCACTTGAAAGGGGTACTCAATATCTCAGCTGCCTTTCAGCAATAGCAAATAACCTCCTCTTATTCCAAATCTCTTTAGATTTCAGTCTTCTTTTAAATTTTCTCCTAGGAATGTTATCACTACCTTGTCAGTTCTTTGATGGTTTTGATGTTTTAAAAAGATTTTAAAAAATACTTTGTCAAGTATTTTTGTTATCATAAAGGGCTATTTGATTTACCTCCTCTGTCATCATCCACAGCTATGCACTTTTCATCAGGAGAAGGGCATAATAACCTCAACTGTTGCCAACAGGAAATAGCTGAATCAAATAAAGATGTTTCAAGATAAAGGTTTAAAAGCCTGTTTGAAGGCAGGGGTAAGGAACAATGAATGGTGGAATGATGTTGGACAGGAAGATGGTAAGCAGTTTAAGTTCTTTCAAAGAAAATTGGAACAAACAGTATAATTTGAGGCTTAGATCTAGAAGAAGGGAAGAAGGCGCTCTTTGGGGATGCAAATAAACTTTGATGGAAAACAAGAGGTTATAATTTAAAAATACAGTCCAACCAACAGTGTATGAGTGTTCCTATCTCTCCACATTCACCCTCGCATTTGTTGTTTTAGGATTTTTTTTTTTTTTTAAGAGATAGAGTCTCACTTTATCACCCTCAGTAGAGTGCTATGGCATCACAGCTCACAGCAACCTCCAACTCCCGGGTTTAGAAGATTTTCTTGCCTCAGCTTCCCGAGTAGCTGGGACTACAGGTGCCTGCCACGACGCCTGGCTATTTTTTTGTTGCAGTTTGGCCGGGGCTGGGTTTGAACCCGCCATCCTCGGTATATGGAGCCAGCACCCTACTCATTGAGCCACAGGCACCACCCATTGTTTTAGGATTTTTTGATAAAAGGTATTCTCACTGGAGTTAGGTGATACCTCATCATGGCTTTGATTTGTATTTCCCTAATGATTAGAGATGTTGAGTAGTTTTTCATGTGTTTATTTGCTGTCAGTCTTTTGAAAAGTTTCTCTTCGGTGGCTCAAGTGGTTAAGGTGCCAGCCCCATACACCTGAGCTGGCAAGTTTGAATCCATCCCGGGCCCGCCAAACAACAATGACTGTTGTAACCTAAAAACAGCCAGGTGCTGTGGCAGGCACCTGTAGTCCCAGCTGCTCGGGAGGCTGAGCCCAGGAGTTGGAGGTTGCTGTGAGCTGTGATGCCACTGCACTCCACCCAGGGCGACAGCTTGAGGCTCTATCTCAAAAAAAAAGAAAGAAAGAAAAAGAAGTTTCTGTTTATGTCTTTTGTCCACTTTTAGGTGGGGTTGTTTTTTTCTTGCCGATTTGCTAGAGTTTGTTGTAGATTCTGGTTATCAGTCTATTTATTTATTTATCTGAGACAGTTTTACTCTGTAGCCCTGGGTAGAGTGCTGTGGTGTCATAGCCCATAAAAACCTCTTGGCTCAAGAGATCCTCTTGCCTCACCCTCCCACATAGCTATGACTACAGGTACCCACCACAATGCTTGGCTAGTTTTTCCAAGTAGAGATTAGGTCTCTCTGGTCTTGAACTCACGAGGGCAAAGCAATCCACCCACTTCAGCCTCCCAAAGTGCGAGGATTGTAGGCATAAGCCACCAGGCCCAGCTGTTATCAGCTCTTTATCAGGTGTATAGCAGGTAAAGATTTTCTCCCATTCTGTAGATTGTCTATTTGCTCTAATGACTGTCCAGAAGCTGTTTCATTTAATTAGGAACCTCCATGGAAAGTAATATGGAGATAGATCAAAGAACTAAAAATAGATCTACCATTCGATCCAGCAATTCTACTATTTACCCAAAGGAAAAGAAGACATCTTATAAAGAGGACACCTATACTCAAATGTTTGTAGAAACACAATTCACAACTGCAAAGATGTGGAACAACCCAAGTGCCTTTCAGTGCATGAGTGGATTAATAAAATGTGCTGTGTATATATTATGGAATACTACTTAGCCATAAAAAAATTGTGAGCTCTTGTTCACCTCTTCTGTTAACCTCTTGTATTAACTTGGATGGAACTAGAGATCATTTTTCTAAGTAAAGTATCACAACAATGGAAAAGTAAACACCAATGTACTATTAAATTGGAACTAATTGATCAACACCTATGTGCACATATGGAAATAACACTCATCAAAAATCAAGTAGGTGGAGGGGAGGAGGGGATGGGTAAATTCATGCCTAATGGGTACAACATACACTATCTGTGATGGGCACACTTATAACTTTGACTCAAACAGTACAAAAGCAATTTATGTAGTGAAACATTTGTACCCCTATAATATTCTTATTTTTATTTTTTTGAGACAGTCTTACTATATTGCCCTCGATAGAGTGCCGTGGGGTCACAGCTCACAGAAACCTCAAACTCTTGGGCTTAAGCAATTCTCTTGCCTCAGCCTCCCAAGCAGTTGGGACTACAGGTGCCCACCACAATACCTGGCTATTTTTTGGTTGTAGTTGTCATTGTTATTTGGCAGACCCGGGCTGAATTCAAACCTGCCAGCTCCGGTGTATGTGACTGGCACCCTAGCCGCTGAGCTACAGGCGACGAGCCCCCTATAACATTCCTAAATAAAATTTTTAAAAAATAAAATAATTAAAAAATACAATAGATTTGGAATCACTCTGGATAGTTTACATACATTTATTATACTCCTGGATTAGTTACTGACTTTATATAGATGTATATACACAGTGCTCATAAAGTTCGCATGCAATTTAAATTAGTTTACTATTTTTAATTGTACGCAAACTTTATGGGCACCCTTATATATATATATGGGGTCTTGTTCTGTTGCCCAGTCTGGAGCACGGTGGCATGATCATAGCTCATTGCAGCCTCAAACTTCTGAGCTCATGTGGATCCTGCTGCCTCAAGCTGGAACTATAGGTTCACTCCATCATGGATGGTTTTTTTTTTTTTCCAAACAAACCTTACTCCATCAACCCAGCTAGAGTGGAGTGGCATTGTCATAGCTCACTATAACCTCAAATTCCTGGGCTCAACAGATCCTCCTGCCTCAGCCTCCTGAGTAGCTGACAGCTGACTATAGGTATGCACCACCATGCCTGGGTAATTTTTCTAATTTTTTTTTTTTAGAGACTGGAACTCCTGGCCTCAAGCAATTCTCTCATCCTCCCATCTCAGCTTCTCAAAGTGCTAAGATTACAGGTGTAAGGCACTAATTAAAAAAAATTTTTTTGTAGAGACAGGGTCTCCTTCTGCTGCTGAGGCTGGTCTTGAACTCCTGGCCTCTAGTGATCCTCCTGCCTTCGTCTCCCAAAGTGCTGGTATTACGGACATGAACTACTACACCTGACTTAGTTGTTGTTAATTTTTTTTTTTTTTTTTGAGACAGAGTCTCAAGCAGTCACCCTGGGTAGAGTGCTGTGGCATCATAGCTCACAGCAACCTCTAATTCTTGGGCTCAAGTGATCCTCTTGTCTCAGTTTTTCTATTTTTTTAGTAGAGATGCAGTCTTGATTTTTGCTCACGTTGGTCTCGAACCTGTAAACTCAAGCAATCCACTCGCCTCAGCCTCCCAGAGTGCTAGGATTATAGGCGTGAGCCACCACACCCAGCCAGTTATTGAAATTTCTTTACTTCAGGTTTCTCTTCCATAATTTATAAGGATGATTCTACCCATCCTCAAGGGCTAAAGTTTCTTACTATAGGGTCTCGGATCATTGTGTTCCTCTCCTTTATTGAACTAGCTAGCTACAACTGCACTTTTACTTGTGTTTTTATGATTCATTAATGTCAGTTTGCCGTCAAGAGTGTAAGCTTCAGAAGAGCAGTCTGGTTTCTGTTTTCCTTCAAGCAATCAGTATTTCCTGAGTATAACCTATGTTAGGAACCCTGAAAATAATCAACCAGATAGATGAGTAATCATTATTTTCTGAGAGCCTGGCATGCCTTTAAGATACAAAATAATATTTGTTGAATGAGCTTTTATAGAAACAAAATAATATCATGAGTGCAGTGGTACTCAATAATTGTCAAGAAGCTTTATAAAAAAAAAAATATAGGTTACCATTATTTTTTGAACAGTTCCCGTTAGGACGAAATATCTATAGGTCAAGGCAAGTGTAGTTACAGCAGCTCAAGTCTTGCTGTTATCCATAACATTGCATAGTTCATTTAAAGAATGGGAGATAGGACTGCTAGCTTTAGAAGTGAAATATCCAGACAATACGCTAAATCATCATCTTCCTTTATCTCAATGTATTTTCAGTAAAAGATGAAAACAAAACATATATATTGCATTCAAGAAACATTCATGAAAATGTTTAGATGAGTAATTATAAAACAAGAATTATAGGTTAAGTGACAAAATTAGACATCCTACAAGAGTGAAGTAATATACTATCTCCATTTTATTTTTTCTGTATTACAAAAAATTAGTCTTGTGTATGGGTCTTCGCCCAAGTAATTTTGACCAACTTCAAACTTTTAATAAAAAGTTTAAACAGTATACAGTAAACATCCTTATACCCATCACCTAGATTTTTCTAATTAACATTTTGCCACATTTGTTTCCGCAATTATTTGACATTTTGCTATATTTAGTGGTTTATAAACTATTACCACATTTGCTTTTTCTCTCTTCCTCTCAAACATTCTGCAAGTAAATTGCAGACAGAATGATACAACTTTATTACATCCCAGGTATTTGTGTATACTGGTACATTGCTCAATCTAATATAAATCAAATTTCTCAATTGTACCAAATTTCCCAATTGTCTCTTTAGTGGTTTTTCTGTTCCTTCTATTTTTCTCTCTACCTCTCTCTTTTTTCCTTTTTGCCAACCTAACCAAGAAAGAAGGTCTAATCTTTTTATTCTTTCTCTAGGATCCAAACGACAATCACACAGGAAATTTAGTTGTCATGTCTCTTTAGTCGTGTTTATCTTAGAACAGCTCTATTACTTTTATTTTCATAACATTGCTCTTTTGAAGAGTCCAGAACAGGTATTTTCTCCTATTATCGGGGTTGCCTGATTGTTTTCTCATGATCAGATTCAGGTTAAAAATTCTTGGCATGGGGCAGCGCCTGTGGCTCAATGGAGTAGAGCATCAGCCCCATATACCAGAGATGGTGGGTTCAAACCCAGCCCCAGCCAAAAACTGCAAAAAAAAAAAAAAAAAAATTCTAAAACACCAAGAAAAAAAAATTCCTGGCATGGGTGGTGCCTATGGCTGAAAGGAGTAGGGCTCTGGCCCCATATGCCAGAGGTGGTGGGTTCATACCCAGCCCTGGCCAAAAACTGCAAAGAAAAAAAAACTCCTGGCATTTTGCAAGTGATGTGTCCCTTTCAAGTGCATCACATCAGCAGGTGTAGATTTCCATTTTAAGATAACTCCATTATTGGATTTTTAAAGAAGATAGCCAAATAAGAATTCATTCCTACTAAGTATACCATTAGCTTTTGGTTAGTGTAACTCTTTTTAAAAAGTGTCCACAGGAGGTGGCTGAGTGGGAAAGACACAGAACTGAGACCTGAGGTTTACTAATTTTTCTTTTATTTTTTTTAGAGACAGAGTCTCACTCTGTTGCCCTCAGTAGAGTGCTGTGGTGCCACAACTCACAGCAACCTCCAACTCTTGGGCTTGAGCGATTCTCTAGCCTCATCCTACCGAGTATCTGGGACTATAGACGCCCGCCCAACACCCGGCTATTTTTTATTGCAGTTGCCAGTGCTGTTTTAGCTGGCCAGGGCCAAGTTCGAACCCACCACCCTCGGTGTATGGGACTGTGCTCTACTCACTGAGCCACAGATGCCACCCATTTTTTCTCTTTTTCTTTTCTTCTTCTTTATTTCTTTTTTAAGAGATGAGGTCTGGCTGTTACCCAGGCTGGACTTAACTCCTAGGTCAAGTGATTCTCTTAACTCAGACTCTTCAATAGTTGGGATTACAGGTGCATGGCACCAGGTCCTGCAAGATCTGAGATTTAGTACAAATGCAGCCAATAATTACTTGTGGGCTCCTGGGTAAATCTCTTAAAATCTCCATCTATAAAAACAAAAGAGGATTGGGCCAGATTTCCAAGGAGCCTTTGAATTCTAAAATCCTATGATTGTGAAACCAACTTTATAGTAAAAACAGAGCTGGATTTGCAATCAGGAGGCCAGGATTTGGGCACAGCTCTGCCACAGACCAGCTCTGTGAATATGGACAAGTCATTTAATCTCTCTAAGCCTAACAGAGATTTACTTCATAGATCTGGGAAGGATTAAGTGAGTGTTGCATGTCAAAGTGCCTCATAAACTGTAAAGAACTATCCAAATGTCAGGTATTATTTTATAACGTCCACTCTTCCTCCTTCTGAGCTAGTCAAACAGAAAAAGTAACCTAAAGTGAGTCAGACCTCATGACTTAAAAGTTTTAAAAATCAGAAAAAGCCAGTATGGTTAATTATGCATCATAATCATTTTATGTAATTTACAGAAAAGTTCCATAAATACTCATGCTTTGGTGATTAATAATCTAGGCTAAAATTACAAATAGGTAACTCGCTTATATAGAGTATCTATAAAAAGGTGGTCACTGTTCTCGGGATCCCAAAACAGAGAACACAGTATATGAGAATGGAAACCAGTTTCCTCATTCGAACAATTTCACGTTGAGCCATCAGGTTCACCGGAGAGGATGTCAGTAAAAAGGGGAAGTTTTATTGAGGGGCAGCTGTATCAGGCCCCAGATACAGCTAAATAAACTAAGCTTCCATGGGCCAAAGGCAGCCACTGGGACTTGTCACAAAGACCAGCGCTTTACGTATTTTGGCCTGACAGCCACAGGATCTCTTTGAGGCCTTTAGAATGAAACTCAGGGAACCTAATTAGCGCACACTGGCCACAGTTTTTGATCATTTAGCTGAACTGATGAAAGTATTTCCAATGAGAGGTTCAGCGCACGCACGCGCCCCCTTGGTTTGTGTAACGTGCGAACCACCTATGCTGTGTAGCGCCTAGCTCACCGTCGTTGCTCAAGACTCGAGACGCCGCAAGAAAATGGCCAATGAAGCGGCGGGGGAACGGTGGCGCAGCGGACGTTAGTGCGGTTGAACGCGCCTGACCTCCCGGTCCACGCAAGGAATCGCACCGCCCAGGTGGCCGTAGCCGGCTCGGCAGAACACGTAGCCGCCGTCCCTCGCGCCAGTGCGCACGCGCACCCGTCATCCGGGTGCTGGCTGCGGCTGCAGGTTGCGCTAGGGTGGCGGGCCGGGGGCGGGGCCAGCGGCTCATTGTGCGCAGCGTCGCGCAGCGCCGCGCCGCCGGCCGCCGAGGCCTGGGTGGAAGTTGGCGCTGTTGCCGCCGCCCTGCAGCCTACTCGCTGCCTCGGCGGCGCTGTGCTCTTCTAAGATGGCTGCCGCTACCGGTGCTGTGGCAGCCTCAGCCGCCTCAGGTCAGGCGGAAGGTAAAAAGATTACCGATCTGCGGGTCATCGATCTCAAGTCCGAGCTGAAGCGGCGGAACTTAGACATCACCGGAGTCAAGACTGTGCTCGTCTCTCGACTCAAGCAGGTGAGGCCCGGCGAGGTCCAGGAAGGGGAGCTTAGGCCGCGCCTCTGCGCCCTTCTTCCGCCTCAGCCCCCGGCCGCCCGCAGCCGCTGCCCGCGGACCGGCGTTGGAGGAGGCCCCGGGCGGCGTCCTCCGCCGGCGCGTGGAGGGCGAGGACCCTCCCGCGGCGCTCCCGCCCCCGCGCGCCGGGCACGGCCTGCGAGGAGCCCGCGAGCCGCCCGGGACCGGCCGCCGCAGCCCGGCGCGCCCCCGCCTTCCCCGGGACGTCCCCGCCAGGCTGCGAGTGTTGCGGACGGCGGGCGCGGCCTCCCAAGGGCGACGGTGGAGACGTGTGCGGCGCCCGGTCCGCAGCCTTTAGCCATGGTGAGCGCGTGCATTTCTTGTCCTCGGTGGGAATGGTTACTTTGGTGACTTCTGTGAAGTTACCGTTTAATTGTGCCCAACCGTTTCCTCCTCATGTTGCGAGGAATTGATAGGGGGAGTTGATGGGTGGGGTGAGAGAGAGGTTTTGTTTTCCACTGGGCATTTTAGTTTTTGCATCAGCGGAATAATCTGCTTTTTCATCCCTGACCAGCTTTCAGGTTTATTTGGAGTGAGTGTTGGAATTGTAGTGGAGTAGCAGTAAGTTTGTATTACAGAAATTAGGAAAACTCTAGTAGCTAGCAACTTTTCTGCGAGAGAGCATTTATAATTTTGTTCAGTGTGATAAATCTCTGATATTTAATTATCTCGACTCGGTAGAATGTAAAATTCCGTGTGAATTTGATACTTTATGATTCCCCCCCCTGAAAGTTTCTCTCACTCTTTTCGTGTAGTTTAATTGCTGTTTTGTGAAGTCGGTTTATGAAATGACTGGCAATTCTAATGTCTTGAGGCTTGCTAATTTTTTTTTTTCATTTCGTTTTTATAAAATAAGTCTAGATAGATTGTGTAGCATATTAACTTCTCTTTCTAATGTAGGCTATTGAAGAGGAAGGAGGCGATCCAGATAATATTGAATTAACTGTTTCAACTGATACTCCAAACAAGAAACCAACCAAAGGCAAAGGTTGTTACGAGTTATGAACATATTTTGAAATATATTTTGGTTATATAACTTGCCTCTGCTCTTATGCCACTTGCCCTGTTTATATAGTGCTACTCTTTGCTGTTTCCCTCTGGCACTCTGCCTTCTTGGGTCAAGGAAGAAAAGTTACTGTTGCCAGGTTCTGGGTGACTTGTAGCCCTTAAGATTCGGCTGAAGCTGACCAGAAAGTGAGAACAGTTTTTTAATGCATCCGAAAAAATTAAAAAGTCAAGTTGTATAATGATCCTTCATAGTGTGACGACCTGAAGAATAAAATACAGTTTAATACATGTCTACCTTGCCCCACAATTGGCAGAGTATTGAAGGAATTCCTACCAAATCTTTCACCTTGGCTCCTTACTATTTTCTCTAGCATATTAAAATTCTATAACCTTCATATTTAGTACTCTGTTTGACTTGAACTTAATTTGCATTTATGCCATTATACATTCTAATTTTCAGGGAAATACAAAAAGACCTCACCAATCATACTAACAAGGTGGGGAGGGGAATCCATCATTAAAAAAATTAAATTACAGGGATGCTAAAGATTTTTATTTTGTAACTTTTAAACTAAGCCAGAATGTATTTCCAGAATATGGTGATTTTGTGACTAGCTAAAAGTGGGTTTAAATGAACATTTTGACAATGTAAATGAGACTTAGGTATTTTTAAAAGCTGATTAGTAAAATCTTAATTTGAATAATTGCAAATTTCTTACTCCTATAAGGATAGTGGGGGCGGGGCATGATTTATCTGAATTCTGGTGTCTACTTAAATTCTCATACAGGGTATATCATGGGCAGCTGCAGCCTTTTTTTTGTAATCTAATTTTTGTTACTGGTATAAGTGATCCATTTGCTATCCCAGCCTTCAAAGGATTGTACCTATAATAAAGTGATCAAATGGATTAATTTTGAAGAGAATATTTGATTTTGACTCTTGAGTCTCAGAACCAGACTCACTATTTGACTCTTCATAGTTGCTAGAAGAAATTGAGAAGGGCTAAGATGCATTCCCTGGGAGAGGTGGAGACCGAGTTTAAAAGAGTAATAGAGTTATCTTGAAGGTCTCTCAACTTTTAGTGTAACTCTGACTCTTATGTGTATCACTTTGAGAGATACATTTATATCACTTCAAGATATATTTCCTTGCTTTTAGAGAAGCTTGGGCTGAGAAGCTTTGCTGTTGGCAAACCAGAGGCTATTTCTAAATGGAGAAACAAAAATTCAGAAGTAAATATATTAGGAATAACTGTTGTAGTAGTTTTGATTCGTATCATTTACTTAGCACATTGTAATAGTTTGACAAATGCTGGGTATTGACCATAGTCCTAGTTATTTGAACTGGCAATAATTTTAGCATTTAAATCAAACTTTATTTGATTTATTTAGTTTTTACCTATTTTAATTTCTCTGTATGTCCCTTTTGTTTTCAGTTTTGACAAAAACTTCATTTATCTTACTCTTACTAACAATTTCAGCAATATAAAATTCCAAATTTTTCAGTGCATTTAAAATGAGCATTTATTTTTATCAATATGTTAATTTTTTTATATTGATTATAAAGATATTTGAACTTTCCATAACTCTGATGTTAGGAGTGTCTTAATGTCTTCACTTAGAAATTGTGCCATTTAAATCATAGCAGGCTACTGAGTACTTTGAGCCTCACTCCAGGAGATGCAAGGCAAATAGCTCCTCAAATTCCATCTATCATTATTACTAAAATCCCATGAATTACAAAAAACATAACGCACATCTCCTACTCTGGACCTGGTTTGGATTAATTTACAATTAAGGTGCTTAACAGTAAGATCATTTTAAATTAAGTTTAAAGAATATTTTTTAGAAATCAAGTTTGAATAGGGAAACTTGTTAGAATATCAGTAATTAATAGATTTTTAAAACCAAGGATATAAGGAATTAAATACTGCTTTAATGTGATGTCAGTTTTTCAGCTAATTACTAAATTACTACATTAAGTTCTTTTTGCCAGGTTTATTTTACTATTGGTGTCTACCTTGAAAATAATTTTATCTTGGTCATAACACTTTTCCTCAGTCTGTTTTCTGTTTTGTAAAATTGGAAATTTTATTAGCTGTACGGCTCTTCTAGTTCTGAAATTTAACAATCTTACATAGCTAGACGTGAGAAGAAAATGCTTTCTATTTAACATATATGTCTTAGGAAGGAACAGGAAAACTCATAAGCACTCAGTCAATATGGTTATTCTTCTGCACAAATTATTAGAAAAGGAAAAGAGTGAAGACAGTTAATGTAGACATCAGCAAGCCACAACATATCTGGTGCCAAGGATTTCAGTAAGAATTTATGGACCTATGCAAATTTATGTTGAATAAATAAGATGATGTTTCTAGCAGTGTCTTTCTTTAGTGTATACATTTTTACTTCGTCATTTTTCTTTAGACCTAAAGTCATTCAAAGCACACTTTAGCATATTTTATGTAATTTGAAAATAGCTATATGTTACTATAAAAGTTTAGGATGTGCTAGATTATCAGGAAAAGAAATAATTGTTACAATAATCTTAAGGTAATGAGTAAAAATTAAATGATGTTAATAAAACGAGAGAAGCTTCATGGATGTAGAAAAATAATTGAAACTTTTTTCTCATAAAGTAAATGTAAGGTATCTATTTCTTTAAAATTTTTTCTATGTTATGCCCATAAGAGCAATAAAACATTAATATAACCCAGTTCTGGGAAAAAGGGAAGCGGGAGAAGGGAGGACGTTTGCCTGAAAGAGGGAGGGCATGAGGCTGGATGCTACCTAATGTGCACATTGTGAGAGGTGTATAACGCCCCCTGGAGAGGGGCTCTTCTGCAAATGGAACTTTACCCGGGAAGTGAGAACAATATAGCCAAAATATTGTACCCTCATATTAATTTGGAAAAAAAAAAAAACTCAAAAAAAATTGCTAAAAACCAAAAAATAAAGAAAATAAAATTTTTTATGTTAAAATATTTAGACATCATTTTATGATGTTTATGTTTAGACTGAGAAGTCTTAAATTTATTTTAGAAATTTTTAAAAATGAAATTATTGTGAGCATAGACTTGTTAATAAATGTTAATATTATAATGGGTTCTGATATTTATAATCAACACATATATAACATCTGTTTACATGTGGTTAACATGGTGGAACAGTTTATATCTTAGATTGATTCTCCTGTCTTATTTATACTTTTCTTTGCTATGATCTTTTAAATAACATAGAAGAAAGCTTTGCCCATTTAGATTTACTATCATGTTAATTGGGCGTGTGTTAAGAAAGTAGTTGAACAGGTAGTGCTAACTCTTCATTAGCTTGTTTTAGAGATTATAAAGTCTTTTGGTTCTCCTGACAATGGCATATTATTTTCTTTTAGATTTTCAACTTTTAAAGTCACCTATAAACTTCAGCAAAAATTAAGTGATTAATCAGTTCATTAGTCAGAATTATGTATAATACAGTATCGTGTTGTAACTGATTTGTGATGTATGCTGGTTTTAAAAAGATTTAAAGTGCTGATTTAAAATCTGATTTTTCTTCTGTATAAACAAGTATAATTTGGAGTGTTAGATTTGATCAAACATCTGATGTCTAATTTTTTTTTTTTTTTTTTTTTTTGGAAAGGGCTATAAACTAATTTCATGTTTTACTCTGTAAAGCTGTCTAAAATTTATATCAATCAAATGGGACAATATAGTAAGCAACCACATAAAGCACACTTCTTATAACACAGTATGATAATGAACTGTAATTCTTGTCCGTTCACTTTTTTTCAACTGTAGTTCTTTCAGATGTTAGGGAACATTTTAATCAGGAACTATTGCTTTGAGGAGGACTTTTAAGTGCTCAGAAATACTTGTTGAATGAATACTGAGGGCCATTTGTTGTCTTAACATCTGCTTTCAAAAATATCACTTCGGGTGCATATGTTAATTTCATCTCTCTACTAAGAAGCATATCAGGGATTAACAGTCTTTAAGGTGCCTCAAGAGCACTAGTGGCTTCTCTTTACATATTGACGTGTAATGTTGCATCCTTTTATTTCTTACCAAGTCCCTGCTGTGTTGGAAAGCTTCCTAACCTTTGTTGGAATGTTGTTTACCTTTGAGTTATATGTAATTTATATTTCAAAAAATCACCCCTCCTATCTGAGCCATTAAAATCTGCATTTACCTTAGGCAGTTGTATATGGTGAAATATATTTATTGCAGAAGTACTTTTGTAATTTTTGAAATGTTTTATCATAACTAACATGATGTGTGGCATGGATATTGGTGGGGAGATAGGTGAATCATTCTTGTTACTTTAAGACAATGTGCTTCTCCCAAGTTGGTCATTTTCTACGCATTCTGAATTAGAGGACTTAGGGTTTTTTCTCCTTTTTCATGAATCCATGTGAAATAAAGTGCTAATTTTGTGGGAATTGGAGGAAAAAATCATTATTGATGGCATTACAAAAAGATTCTAATGAAGAGGTTGAACAGTGGTGCCTTAAAGCTGAAGGGGGGAATTTATTGACTTACTGGATCAGCTCTTCCCTGTTGACATATTGCAGAAAAAGAGCCTCAGTGTTGTGTAATTTCAGGAATTATCTGTTCAACTACCCTATTTCCCCGAAAATAAGGCAGTGTCTTATATTAATTTTTGCTCCCAAAGATGCGCTAGGTCTTATTTTCAGGGGATGTCTTATTTTTCCACAAAGAAGAATACAGTACATATTTATTGTTCGCTCTGATCTTCCTGTTCTACACGAATCTGCGAAAGTCGTCTCCTCTCTCCTGCCCCGCTCTCACCGCTCACTCTGACCTCGGCTCCGCTTCCGCACAGCAGTGAGGTTAGGACTCCGGGTAATGTCACTGGTTGCTAGATGCCAGTCGAGGCGGCCCTAACAACCAGTTTACGGTAAATTAATTTTCATTCTGAGACAGAGCCTGGGGGAGCCTTATTTTCGGGGGATGCCTTATATTTCACCCAGAAGGAAACCTGTAAGTAGGTCTTATTTTCGAAGGATGTCTTATTTTCGGGGAAACACGGTACTAGTACACTGGAATAGTGGTTTGCAATCATGGCTTTACAATATTGTTCGGCAGATTATAAAAGTAAAAAAAAATTTTTTTTTTTTTTTTTTTTTTTTTTTGTGAGACAGAGCCTCAAGCTGTCACTTTGAGTAGAGTGCCTTGGCATCACAGCTCACGCAACCTCCAACTCCTGGGCTTATGTGATTTTCTTGCCTCAGCCTCCCAAATAGCTTGGACCACAGGCGCCCGCCACAACGCCCAGCCATTATTTAGTTGTAGTTGTCATTGCTGTTTGGCAGGCCGGGGCTGGATTCCAACACGCCAGCTCTGGTGTATCTACAGGTGCCGAGCAACATGTTTTCATTTTTAAAAATTAGGCATTTCAGAAAAGTACAAAATGAACATTACCCATAATCTCCCCACCCTGAATGAATTTATCATAGATAACATTTTGTTGATCTAAGGTGTGTAGGTATGTGTGCAAGCACTCAGAGGAGGTTTATGTTTGAGGTTATCCCCCTATCCTCCAAACAACTAAAATAGATTCACAGCCTACATGGTATTTTGTTAAAAGTAGATTGAATTAAAATTTTCTCTAGTCTAGAGAATCTGAAAATGATAACCTTCCTTCTATATTCCTGTCTGATTTCTTTAGATACACATAGTCATCTTGGTGGTTCTACATCAGCATGAAAGTTTACCCTCTGCATCACATTCATTTGAGTTTTAAAAAATATGCTGAGCACAGCAAGTTTTCACCCCCCAGAGAGCAGGTTTCATTTGCTCTGTTTGGGCCTCTGGGATCTGTGTACATTTTCTAGACACTCCCCAGGTTATTCTCATTTGCACCTGGACTTAAGAACTACTGACTGACCTAGACCAAAGCTTGAAACTTAGCATAATTTTTATTCATGTCTATCCACTGGTCAATTTCCAGATTGTTTTATATACTTTAGTTTTCAGAACAACTTCCGCATTGCTTTATTTGATTCTCAAAGCAGTGCTGAGATTAGTAGGACTGTTTTCTTTTTATTGATAGAATGTATAAGTAACCCATTAAGAGCCCAGTTAAGTTTTTGCTGTTTTTAAAAATTATGTGCATAAGCGTGTCAAAAATACTTACTTTGATTTTCTTTAAATGATTTTTAAAAATGTATGTTATTTTCCAGAATTGTTATAATGAAAGTGAATTCATAATAGATTTTTTAAAATAATGGACCTGTTATATGACTGCTATGTTTAAGACAAAGTAAAAGGCCTATTAGAAAAAAATGATTTCATTTTAATAAAATATCAGTTTAATAAAAAAGAAGCGAAAATACATGCAAACAGTTAATTAAAAGGCATAATTTGTGATTATTTTAAGATGTTAGGTGCAATTGGGGGGAGGTTGTTGCTCGAAACACTAATGTTCCGTTTGGCTTATCTATTTAATCTTCCCCTCTTTTCTAACAAACTTTATGACTAAGCATTTTTTTATATTCCATAATAGCTTCTGTAAATGTTTGAGGTAGAAAGCTGCTCAGCCAAAAAGCATTTCATCAAAATTACTTTTAAGATCTATTTATTGTTTATGTTTTTTTCTTTGTGGATTTTTTTTTGGGGGGGGGGGTCTCTTCGGTTTGGAGGGATTTCTGATCTTGGGGTCAGAGGTACAGATTGTAAGCCCTTATAAGGACCAATTTGTCTTTGAAGGTGTAAGACAGTTTATCATTCCAAATCCTTTATTCATAATTGTGAAGTTTGGTGACAAAAGTGATGCTATACCGTTAAATGTGAACATGCATACATTTCATTACACAAATATTTCTGTGATTGTGAGATATTGTTCAGAAGTTGCTGGGAGGGTAAACTTAATAAATGGTGTATGTACCATTTTACTCTTCTAAAATCTGAAGATTCTGAATTCTAACATAGGGCTCCAAGGGTTTTTATAAGAATTTGTGGACTTAAAAAAAAAAAAAATTGTGGACTAATATAGACTTATGTTGCATCATAAATCAAGAGGTGATCTTAGCATATCTTCTATTGATAACATACATTTTTACTTTGTTATTTTATTTCAGATCCTAAAATAATGCAAAGCACTTTTACTGTATTTTATGTAATTTCATAATATCCATAGATTTACTACTGTGATAGTTTAGAATGTGATAGGTTAGTTTTGCTTCTATTTTTTATTTTGTTACTCAGATTATGTTTACTGTCCAATTTATTTTTTTGTTTTATTTCTCAAAGCATTAAAGTTATGTATCAAGTCTACATCAGCAGTTTTCAACCTGTGGGTGTGGAACTATATTAAAGGACCACGGCATTAGGAAGGTTGAGAACCATTGGACTCCATTAAACTTTCAGGTCCCTCCTTGGTCCTGGTCGTGCTACTTTTCTTTTGGTCAGTTCATATTTTTGTGGCACATGCTAGATTCCCTGAAGAACTAGAAAGGTGAAACTGTTAGTTGATTGAGTAATTTGCTGCAGGAGTTTTGATAGCACAGGCTTAAATTTGGCAGAGATATAAATATTTAATAGTTACTGATCATACAAAAATATGCTGAGCCTAGTGTTGCTCTTGGAATTTAAGGATGATTTAATTCTTCATCTGTGATATCACAAGAGTTAGGGACCTGTAGGTACAGTTTGTGCTTCATCAAAGTTAGGAGTATCTAGTCTATACTGACAGGATGGAGTAGCGCACAAGACTAGTTTAACTGCTGTTTGGCCTCTTACCTTTGTCCCAGAAGGACCAAATGGAAATCCTTCTATACTATTAGCCTCCAAACTGGGACTTACTCCATCATCAGTAAGGAAATATTTAATGCTCAGGTATTTGCTAAGTATAGTGTCATACTAAGTTCTGCGCTGGATGATAAACATCCTAACTTCTAAAAGTACGTTCTATTTTCTGTGGGGGAGGGATAATAGTTTCTACAGAAAATAAGAAATTAAAAGCCAGGCATGGTGGGTAACATATGCTTGTATCCCCAGCTGCTAGGGAAGCTACAATGCTTGGCCTGGACTCGCTGGGCCTAGAAGTCCAGGCCAGCCTGGGCAACATAGACTCCCAGCTCTAAAATAAATAAGAAGAAATTACAATATAACTTCGAATTCAGCATGTGTAAAACAAGCCCAAAGTTGCAGATTATGAAAGCAGGCTAAAGCTAGTGTATATTTTTAACACTGAGTACCTATCCGGTGGTTATTCCAATTTCATCACTATTGCAAATCATGTCCTAATAGTTTGTAAGTTCACAGGCTGGTTGACATTCAGCCTCTAGTGTTTTTGTATCATGATGACTGTTAGGAACAGGATAGAATAGCAAATTTGGGCTTCTGTACACCGAGCTTCTTGTTGCCTATATGTCGTGGGTCAAGTTACTTAATCTTTGTCTCACATTTTAAAATTTTATATGTGTGTTTTTGGAGCCTTTGTTTTCACTAGAAGATAATATTTTAAAAGCACATTGTAGCTCCTCAAAAATCTAATGATTTCAGGAGTGGAAATGGGTCTGGGGTATGGGTTTAAATTGAAGCACTACCATTTACTATCTTTGTACTAATGTATTTTTCAGTCTCAGCTTCCTCTTTTGTAAAATGTAGATAATGGTTTCAGTGTAGTCATGAGGATAAAATAAGTAGATACAGGGACATTAATGTCTGTAAAGATTTTATTCTGGTGCCTAGAGAGAAGATGTGTCAGTGTTAGTGATTGCTGGCATTGTTTTGTTGCTGAAATGTAATTTGATTTTCCCTGTAAGTAAAGCAAATGAAATTCATCACCGGAGTGTGCATGGTATATGTAGATTGTCATCATGATGAGGGCTGCCATTTCGAAGATAATATCTTTAAATTCAGTTAATTAGCCACTCCTTATGAGAATAATGTCAATTAAGTAGGTCATAGTAAGATGTAGTGGGAAGAATTTAGGACTGGTAATATGAAGTCTTGGCTTCTAGTTAGGACAACACCATTTTCAAGTTTTAGGCAAGCTCTTTAACCTCTCAGGCTCACTTTCTTTTTTGTAAAATTGTGATTACCTGTTCCATGTACCATAGAGTGCTTGGAAAAATTCCTTGGATTTCTTTTTTTAAATCACTTTGCAGATTGTAAAGTAGTTTGTAAGGAGTAAATAGCATTTCTGAATGATCTAAAGGGGTACCTTCCAAAGCTCTGCTTTGCAGGTTATTCTGTAGTGCATGTGTATACATTTGATATTTAAAAAAATTTTTTTTCTCCCAAAAGATAGTGTTTTTAAGGTTTTTCTTTTTACGTTGTGGAACTTTTCTCTTTTTGGAAGAATTTAATGAACTCTTTCTCTTACAGTACTGTTTTTCAGGCAAGGAACATCTTTTTTTTTTTTTTTCTTTAATAGATTAATAAACACTTTCTGATAAACAGGCTTTCTTAGTGATTGCCTTTTTAGTAACTTCTCATTTTAGACTTTAGGACAAAAATCAGGTAGATTTTTTTTGTTGTGAAATTCTCATATACTAACTAAATTTCGTAGTAAGGAGGATGATGACGGTAAAATTAGATACAATACAAAGCTTTAATCTACAAAGGGCATAGTAAACCAAAAATTTGTTTTCCCTAAAACACAAACACCAACATTCTAATAGAAAATTAACACCATTCTAAGCTCTGTGCTTCATTTCTTGTTTGATTCTCCCAAGTCTCCTGGCGCTACTTAGGAAAAAGAAAAATCCTCATTCTTGATCTTGTTTTTCACATACCTGAGAGGACTTATATTTGGTTTCCCTTTTTATCACTCATTCATGGCAAGAGTTTAGAATTAGAAGTAAATGACAGATGGGGCCAGTGAGGAGACTAGGGAAAGAGAGTTATCCTAAATTAGTTTACATTTATCCCAGCAGCTAAACTCTGGGTCACTGAAGCTTGAGCAAGGTAGTACCACTGTTTGTGCTTGTTACAAAAAAAAAAAAAAAAAGGAAAAGTTTGTTACTTGGCCTTGTGAAAGAACATCCATTCACAGTTCAAAAGAAATGAGAAGAAAAAATTCTTTTTAATAGCAAATTTCCAGGAGCTGTAAAGCATTTCTGGTACATTATGGATTTTTAAGTAGGAGCTGTGCTTTTTTTTTTTTTTGAGACAGAGTCTTAGTTTGTCACCCTCGGTAGAGTGCTGTAGCGTCATAGCTCACAGCAACCTCCAGCTCTTGGGCTGGGGCGATTCTCTTGTGTCAGCCTCCTGAGTAGGTGGGACTGCAGGCGCCTGCCACACGCCCAGCTATTATTTTGTTGCAGTTTGGCCGGGGCTGGGTTCGAACCCCTCACTCTCGGTATACGGGGCCGGTGCCCTACCCACTGAGCCATAGGCACTGCCCAGGAGCTGGGCTTTTTATAGCATTTGATTTTTAAGTAGCCTTAAAACATAATAAACTATTAACATTGCTTCTGTAGAAAACTTTTTTTTTTTTAATGTGGAAAACATTGGGCAGAGAACATCTGTACTCTATCTAGAAGCCATTAACAGCTTTCAGTCTGAAGTAATTTCTACTCCTTAGATCACTTACATCAGTCATTATGTTAAGTGACCAGCACTATTTATATTTAGGCTTTTGGAGATGAAGAACGTAAAACTAGTTACTGTACTTAAGGAATTTCTTCTCTACATGAGAAGGCAAGATGTATTTGAAACAGTACGAGACAGTATATAATCTGAGATACAGTATGAGGATTTTTACTTCAGAGAAAGCTTGTTGAAGAGCAGCACTTAGAAGTTTGTCAAAGATAGTCTTGAACTTAGCTATCAGGTGTCTGGTTATATATACAGTTAGTAGAATGCCAACTTTGAGAGAATTAAAGATAGAGCTGTAAAGCAGTGTGAAGGAAAGTGTGCATATATGTCAAGTCAGTTAAGATGATAGGTTTGTATGTGCACAGTGTATTTCAGTGGAAAAGCATGACATTGCTAAAAAAGCTTTTTTTTATTTGGGACATCTGTGACTAGGTGGTTTATAAGCAGTTGGCATTAACTTTGTCAGATGATTTGGGTGTAGAGAATGATACTGCGAGGTAAACACTGAAGTTTTTTGCTCTTAAAGTAATATTAAATATTGGTTGTTAGCCCATTTTCCTTCTTCTGCAGGTAAAAAACAAGAAGCAGATGAGTTGAGCGGAGATGCATCTGTGGAAGATGATGCTTTTGTCAAGGTAAAGTGTTAAATGCTCAGGTTGAGATGTTTCTTTTGCATGATAAATTTTGTGCATTTTACTTGAACAATAGACACTGAAGTATGTAGGTTAAATAAAGATGCTTATGTAATATTGTCAATGTTAGTAACTTGTTAAGTAGCTTTTTCTTTAGTTAAATGAGACAGAAAGCTAAAAATAATAATCTGTTTGTCCAGGCACCTAAGCAGAGATCCAAGACATAGTGGCCAGGGGAACATACTGAGACATTGATGTATTAGTTCCTGGAAAGGATATCATAATGAAGGATATTGCTAATTTATTTTTATCTCCTCATTGTATTTAGCTTTTATACATAATTTATAGAACTTAGTTTAATGTAGACCTTAAAACAGAGAAAATTGCTATTATGTTGATACTTGGTAAAGATCAAATGAATAAATTTGTTTGGCCTTGAAAGATAAATAAGCAAAAAAAAAAAAAAAAAAAAAAACAGAGAAAAGGAAAAGAAAGAAATAAGCAAGTTCTCTTTTGGCTGAAAAGGCGTGTACTTCAAAACTATAAGAAAAATAAAGTATATAATTTTTATTGGTGCTGTTGCAATTCTGTATACTATAAATAAATAGAACAAGTTATGTTTTATTGTAGTTGGATGGGGTTTTTTGTTTATATTTTAATGAAAAATGATCTGCTACTGCTACTCTCTCGTTAGGTCTTAAATATTGTGATATTTGCAGGAATTATATGATGAGCATAGTTGTTATTAAATCGTGTACATTACCACCCAGACCCCAACATACTGTTTTCTGTGTTCATTTAGTCCATATTGTTTGAATGTTTTGTGTGTTCCACCATGAAGTCATCTTATGTTGATCCACTTACCCATCTCTGCTATCCTCCCTCTAACCCTCCCCTCCCCAACACACACACAGTCCACACTTTGTACTTTGCACTCTGCGACTAGGCATGAAGAAGAAAAAAAAAAAGTTTGAGGAGTTAACCCTGAAAGCAGATACTTTTAGAAAATATTTGCCCAGGGATTGACTCATTAAAATTGTTGATTGCATGCCTATAATTAGCTTTTATTTGAGCCTGTACAAGCTCTTCAGTTTTGAAATTCTGTTATCCTTGTGGTATATCTCCCATTAGGTTTATTTATTCCTTTGTTTTTACTTTCTTCAGTTGTCTTCACTATTAAGTTTATGATTAAGCAAAAAGTATCTGTAAGCTGGAAAAACATTATGACTTAGTAAAAAAATCTTTTAATTTTCAAATGTCTTTCAGCTCTTTATAAAAATGTTAAACAACCATTCAAAGTATTATAAGGAAATACAGATTTCTACTCAGAAGAATATAATAATGTTTCTTATGTGGTGCAAAGGATGCCTTTGTATTACTAAATAAACTTTGTTATAATGTCTAGAAGAGCAAAAGAGCTTTTTAAAATATCCTATTTAAATATATCTTCAGTTTCTTTGATTTTACTTTGGAAGTATCAACATATCTGATGAGTTTAATAAAAATAAAGTAAAATATTTTCCTTGGCTCTCAGAGTTGGTTAATTTTTGAATTTCTATTATGGTGACAGCTACCTATCACCTATTGCCTAAATTTATGAATAGTATAGAAATTACTTCTGTGTATAAGTGAAGAGATGGGTTAGAGTTGATATTCAGAATAGGTAAAATTCCCTTTGTGACGTCTCGACCTTTTTTGTGCCTGTTCTTCTGCCATCATAGAATCACCTATTCCATCTTAACCACTGGCGTTCCCCACTTACACAGTGAGGAAGTTGGTCAAACCAAAGATGCTCTGCTTCCCAAATACCCCACATTCCAAAGGAATCATATTCCTTCTCTATGCCTACCTCTCTCAGGAGAAATTTTGGTTTCTTCACTACATTTCAGCTATGAATAATTAATAGTCATTCCTCTGCCCTTTTTACCTTTTAACACAGAAACCTTTTCTTAAATCTGTTAGATTTACTATAAGAATAGGAGAGGAGAGGGGGAAGGAATGGTTTTTGTTTTCAGCCCTTTCTCTACTGTTAATCAAAGAGGAAATTTAAGTAGATTACTATTTTTATTTCCACGGAGATACCTTTTATCTGTAAACTTTGAAGGGTAAACAGACCCAATCTGAGCATGTGTTCCCCTGCCTAACTGGCATTGTGGTACAGCGACAACTTTCAAAGCAAGTCCCTTTAAGTTACATATTTTCAAGAACAGATATTGATGTAGCAGTTGGGAGTTCCTTTTTGTTAATTCAGAATAAACTTTTTTTTAATACTTGAGACTTCCAAGGTCTTTGAAGTAAAAATGACCAATGGCATATGAAGAAATCAAGTCATTTCTTGGAAGACGTATCTTACGGTCACTTAGAATGTGGCTTGGTAAATATTATATAACTGGGACTAAGAGTGTCACTAGTAGCAATTAGTAAGCTTGGGTTTCAGTGTGAGAGAATCTAGACAACTCAAATTCCTGGCTTAATGATGTCATTTTTTTTAAAGACAATATGTAAGGTAAAATAATTGAACTTTGGCTTTGGGAATAGTAGCAAATAAGATAAAATTTGCCACATTTAGAGATGTAAATTACCAGAAACTTTTGGTGGATAGCCTACACTACTTTGCTTCTAGTTGTACCAAATTTTCTTACCATTAAAAGGACTGTGAATTGGAGAATCAAGAGGCACATGAACAAGATGGAAATGACGAACTAAAGGACTCTGAAGAATTTGGTGAAAATGAAGAAGAAAATGTGCATGCCAAGGAGTTTCTTTCTGCAGAAGAGAACAAGAGAGCTCATGAATTATTAGAGGCAGAAGCAATAGAAGATATAGAAAAAGAGGACATCGAAAGTCAGGTCTTTAGCCAGTTTTCTTAAAACATGACACAGATAAATTAAGTTTTAAATAATTATTTTTTCTGGTTCAATTAAAAAGTCAGAATTTTTTTAAAAATACACTTGTAAAATTACTTATAATCACCCAGAATCCTACCAAAGGTGTCCTTTTAAAAATTTTCTCTTTATTCCACGTATGTGTATTTTTACAGAGTTGTTGTACCATAAGTTGCTATTCTATATTCTATTTTCACTTAATATAATTTCATAATTCATGTATTACACCATAGTTTATTAGACTGCTTTTTATGTGTTTAATAGCCACTCCTCTAATTTTGTAAATTTGACTTTGAAGGTTTTTTTTTTCCTACCCCACTAAGAATGACAGTACCAATTGTACTCTGACCTTGCCAACATTACTTGGTAGGTTTTTTTCCCCCCTTTTACTACTTTAATAGGTAAAAAAAAGCTTGCTTTGAATTATATTTCTTCAGTTATAACAAGGGTGGGGAAATTACTTATGAAAGTTTCATTTTAAAGCAGATAATTTTTTAAATCTTCCATTTGGAATAGATCATTTGTCCTGCTTTGAAGTCTATTAGTTATTCTTAAGAAAATCAGTGGGTTAAGGAGTCAGTGTTATTATATAATTCATGCTTAAAATTTTTCCCTTCTACCTAGCCTAAAAAATGAGGGGCTCAAGAAAGATTACTCTAATTCTCCAGCAACATGACTGATGTTTTTATGTTGTCATAAAACATATAGTCTGAATTATTAAGCATTAATTTAGTACCCGCAGTATCATAGACTCTACAGAACATGAGGCAAATTAATCAGGTGTAAACATAAAAGCATTCTCATGTTACCCAGATATTTTATAAAGCAAAACTATTGTATACCCTTTTACTTAGGAAATTGAAGCTCAAGAAGGTGAAGATGATACCTTTCTAACAGCCCAAGTAAGTTTATATTTAGTCCTGTGAATTTGTTATTGTGGGTGGAAGGGCTTGGAAAAGGAATCTTATTTTGACTTCATAATTCATTAATTCATAAAATAACTTTAAATTTAGCACTGAGTTATTTATGTGATGTGTACAAAATACTGAAACTATTGAGAGTTAAGATTGGTGGGTGGGCACAGTGGCTCACACCTGTAATCCTAGGTCTCTTGGCAGGCTAAGGCAAGTGGATTGCTTGAACTCAGAGGAGTTTGAGACCAGCCTGAGCAAGAGTGAGACCCTGTCTCTACTAAAAATAGGAAAAACTAGCTGCCCACGGTGGCACACGCCTGTAATCCCGGCTACTCATGAGGGTGAGGCAAGAGGATCACTTGAGCCCAAGAATTTGAGGTTGCTGTGAGCTATGATGATGCCATGGCACTCTACCCAGGGCAGCAGAGTAAGACTCTTCCTCAGGAAAAAAAATAATAATAATTACCACAAAGGTAACTGGGAGTTATTATAAAGTTCCTGACATTTAATTTTTCTTAAAAGAAGTCCATTCTATTTGTAAAACATAACTCTAGTTACCAGTCTTTTGTAAAAATCAATACTCTGTAAGCGGCGCCCGTCGCTCAGTAGGTAGGGCGCCAGCCTCATACAGTGAGGCTGGCTGATTCGAACCCAGCCTGGGCCAGCTGAAGAAACAACAATGACAACTGCAACAACAACAACAACAGCAACAACAAAGTAACCAAGCGTTGTGGCAAGCGCCTGTAGTCCCAGATACTTGGGAGGGTGAGGCAAGAGAATCGCTTAAGCCCAAGAGTTTGAGGTTGCTATGACTCCACAGTACTCTACTGAGGATGACATAGTAAGACTCTGTCTCCAAAAAAAAATGAATACTTTCTTTCAATTTTGTCTTTTGTCACTTTGGTATAAAATAAATCATTTAAAAGTACTAATATCCTGCTGGGCACATTAGTAGACACCTGTAATTCCAGCTGCTTGGGAGACTGAGGCAGGAGGATTGCTTGAGTGTAGGAGTTTAAGACCAGCTTGGACAATTTAGCAAGACCCTGTCTCAAAAAAATAAAAAAAATTTTTAAAATGCTAATACCTTTTTCAAAGTGTTATTTAAAATTTTGTTAATTCAACACTTCTAGGATTAACAGTCTAAAAATGACAAAGATTTGCTTAGTATGTGGGAAATAATTGTACTTCAATGTATAACAATATTTATGTTGATATGTGTGATATACATAGTGCACATTTTAAAGCATGACTTACAGATGCTATCAACAGATATTTATAACTCAATTTATATGGTTTTAAAAATTATCCATCTCTACTCAAGCACCCACTGTTCATATGCCCTCTTTAAATGGTATACTTTAGGGTAGAGATAGTGGCTCCCTTGTTTATTGGATTTAGCAAAAACAGTGATCAGGTTTGTTATTTCCTCTTTGGTATATGCTAGAAGATTATTTAGAGGGGCTCATATTCAAGGGCTATTTAGCTGCCTTTTCTGTAGATCTCTATCCTTCGAAATCCTGGTGAGGCTATATATTGACTCTGGTTATTGCCATGGAGGAGAAATTGGATTCTACAGTAGAGAGAATTAGCATTTGTGAGAAGTATTTCTGGTCATTTCAAATATTTAGGAAGGCAATGTTAGGACTGTGTAAGCCTGACATCTATCCTGTCCCTAAGTACATTTATTTCCTAGTGATAAAGAATAGATGAGGAAAATTCTTAAATTGGGAAAGTACCTTTTCTAGATTCAAAAAGTTTGAGATCTTTATATTATTTGGTAACTAGCTTTGTTTTAAACTTCAAAGGCCACTTCCACAATTATACAGGTTATAAGTTGGTAAGGCCTCATGCCTTAGGATCTCCACTTACATAATAGACTTTTGTTATAAACTTTTTTAACAAAAACTTTTTAAAACAGATATAAAGAATTTGAAAAATAGTGGCTTTTTCTGATTGTCATAAATTTTTAAATATGGCCATGCTCCTATTCCAGTCTATTAATGTAAGAACACTTATTTCTTGGCTCATTGCCTATAGCTCATTGGCTAGGGTGCCAGCCACATACACCGGAGCTGGCAGGTTCGAATCCAGTCCTGGCCTGCCAAACCGCAATGACAACTACAACCAAAAAATAGCCGAGCGTTGTGGCGGGCGCCTGGTCGTTCCAGCTGCTTGGGAGGCTGAGGCAAGAGAATTGCTTAAGCCCAAGCTTTTGAGGTTGCTGTGAGCTGTGACATCACAGCACTCTACCCAGGGCGACAGCTTGAGACACTGTCTCAAAAAAAAAAAAAAAAGTTACTTCTTACCAGAGGGCTGTGTCCCTTGAAAAAATAGGGAGATTATATCTTTAGAGAAGTTTTTTTAAAGTAAAAATGACCTTTTCCTTTCTATAAAATAGATAGTGGAACATCAAAAAACATAAGTGTATCTCAGTTCCATCATGATCTAATGCTTCTAAACATGCTTACTGGATCCATTACTGTGTGTCTTAAGGGACATTGCGAGGGGATAATGAAGCCATCACCCAGCTTCAGCTATAGACTTCACTTCTCCGTCCTGTGCTATTTTGAAACAAATCCAGGTGTATTTTCTTTGACATTTTTTGGTATATATCTCTAGGAGAGAACTCGAATTTTATACATTATCACTCTGAAAGTAAAAATTTTAATATCATTAAATATTGAGTTAGTATTCAAATGTTCAATTGTTTGTTGTTTTTTTGTTTTTTTAGGGGGTGGCAGCTGTTGTGTGATTCCAGACAAATAAGATGTATGCTTTGTTATTGAAATGCTTTTAGATCTCTTTTAATCTGTACGTTTTTCTCCTCTTTTTTTTTCCTTCCCATTATTTCATTTGTTGAAAGAATTGAGGGGTTTTTTTTGTTTGTTTGTTTGTTTTCCATTTTTGGCCAGGTCTGGGTTTGGGTTTGACCCCTCCACCTCCAGTATATGAGGCTAGTACTCCTTTGAGCCACAGGCGCCACCCAGAATTGAGTTGTTTATCCTATAGAGCAGAGGTTGGCCAAGTTTTTCTTAAAGGGCCGGATAGTAAATATTTTAGCCTTTATGGGGCATCTGGTCTATGTCACAAAGTATTCAGCTCTGCTATTGTAGTATGGAATCAGCTGCACACAATATGTAAACGAATGGGCATGTTTCAGTATTCCAATTTACAAAAACAGGCGTCTTGTGAAGTTTGCCAACCCCTAGTTCCTGAAGCCTAGATTTTGCTGATTAGTGGTGTTGAATATGTTCTTCTGTTTACTGTACTTTTTATAAATTGGTTAGTTGGTTATAGGATCTAGAGGCTTGCTATCAGATATAGGACTACCTCGTACTATCACCACGGCACACACACAGCCACCTTGTGGAAATTCTTGTATTCTTCCGTTTGGATGCCCATAATACCTAGTTGTATTTTTTTGTGATGGTGCAAATCAATGATGATCCATATCCGATTAGAGGTTGCAAAGTGATGGTATTCCATCATTTCTCCTTTCTTTATTAGCTGGAATGTTCCTAGAAAGAGAACTTGTATCTACTACTTAGTTAACAAAGGAAAGCCAGGGACTGACTATATGTTTGATTCTTTCCTATATATTTACCAATCTTTAGAATAATAAGCTGTTTCATTAGCATCTTTAACAGTAGCAGTGAATTTTTTTTTTTCATTCTTTTTTTCTTAGATTTATTTTGAACTTAAGGATTTGAATGTATTGAATGTATTTCAGCTCATTGCAGTTATTATCCTTACTAATGATCAGATTTTTTCATCTTTAGCTGGTGAGAGTCTCTTCAGGTTGACTGTAATTTGATTGATTATTGCCTTCTGGTATATAGAGATGTTCTGTTTCATGCTCCATACTTATAATTACCTATTCCTTTTCTTGGTAAATGGACAGAACAGTCTGGGTGGTAGGGTGCTCATTGTTACTGAGTTGGTCATTGTTGCTACGTCTTTTCAATGTATAAAACTATAGAATGTGTTTTAGTTTTTTGTTTTCTTTGTTGCTGTTTGTTTTAAATTCTAGAATAAATGTTAGTTCTTACAAACAACACCAAAGTAATCGTTTTCTTTACCTCAATAATACACGTAAAATGGTCTCAGAATGGCAGTGCCAACCTGTATGGTTGCTGAAGGAAGATAAGACTTTTCCTAGTTATACTTCTTGTAAGGATATTCCCCTGTAGGGATGAACAAATGACTGTGTTATAGATTAGTTCTGCTCTGTATGATTATATCACCAACTGGTATACATTTAGGTTGATTTGTTGTATTTATTTTCAGTAGTTAGGTATTGCCTTTAAAATTTAATATGCAATTTGTGAATCAATATTAAGTTAGAAAATTTAATCTGATTTTATAATTATTTAAAAATTTATAGGATTCCAAAGTGAAAGCAGTGAGATAAGAGATATTTTTAAAAGTTTTCTTCATCCAGTTCCCCGGTAACCTTTTAAAATTTCATTGTTTATTCTTCTGTTCCTTTCTTTTAAAAATATAAATGTAAATAAGCAGCATATTTGTCTAGGGATTTCAGGCTAGTCCTTAAATCTTTAGGCTTTAGCCTCTAGGCAGTTTGCTATAGTGGATAGAATTTGGTTCAGATTCTACTTAAATTAGTTAACATTGTGACTTTGGGCTAATTCTCTTAAACTATTTCTATGTCTATAAAAAGAACTTTTTTATTCCTACTTCCTATATTTACATAGGGATTGATCATATATCCTGGCTTGTAGTACATGTACAGTTGATGGTTATTTGTAGTTATTATTTAACTAGCTTCAGAATTTTCTGCAAGTGTTCCTCTAAAATGTTGTTTGCTAATGATTTCATTCTTAAAAATTTCTTCTAGTTTCACAGACTTCTGCAGTTGATAACATTGTAGTGTATTTCTTTTTAAATTTGCCTCTGCTTCTAATGTTTCACTAACCTGAAGGACCGTCCCTTTTTTCTGTCATATGATATCTATATATACCTCTTGGGCCAGATGCAATGACTCATGCCTGTAATCCTGCCACTTTGGGAGGCCGGGGTGTAAGGATTGGTTGAGGTCAGGAGTTCAAGACCAGCCTGAGCAACAGTGAGACTTCACTGTTACAAAAAATGTAGAAATTAGCTGGGTGTGATAGCATATGCCTGTAGTCCTGGCTATTCCAGAGGCTGAGGCAGGAAGATTGCTTGAGCCAAGAAGTTTGAGGTTGCAGTGAGCTGTGGTGATGCCACTTCACTGTCTAAAAAAGGAAGAAAGAAAGGGAGAGAGGAAGTAAATCCATATACTTCTTTGAATTTATTTATTTATTTTTATTTATTTATTTATTTATTTTTTTTTTTTTTTTTTGCCAGGGCTGGGTTTGAACCTGCCACCTCCAGCATACGGGGCTGGTGCCCTACTCCTTTGAGCCACATGTGCCATCGTAAAATCATATACTTCTTATAGGCAGATTTAACTCTATCTCTTCTGCAAAGCTTTCTCTATTACCTTTGTCCTATGTAAGAATGTCTTATGTCCATTATTTTGCATGTATCACACGTAATCTCTATTTTATGGTAGATTCTCTTTTTTAGACAAGTTCATCTAGATAGATGACATACCACAGAATAAAACTGTTTCATTAATAAAGACAAGATAAATACCTAGGTCTCTCTCATGATGACTGTATTCTTGTCAATAAATCACTAAGTGCTTTCTGAATTCTATTGTATTTAATGTAGTGCTGAAGTCAAGCCCTTTAGGTACATAAAAACAAGCAGCTCAGCCTTTCTAGCTAAAAACAGCACTTTTTACATTACATTTATTCAGTAAATTAAACAAATGTTTATTATTTACTGTGTGCCAAGTATTTTGTGTTCTCCATCATGTTAGTATATTGCCAGATGGTTTAAGGTTATGTTGATGGTTTGTTTTAAATCAGGTTGAGTGCAGAGTTTACATTACAAGTCAGAGGAGGTCTTTTTATGTAGCACCTATATGTACATTTATCATAAGATAATCTAGGGGAAGGTAGTAGAATTGGGTACATAGTAAATAAATACTTGGATTAACTGAAATTAAGTCCTAGAATTTGTCTTTATTTCTTAGTAGGCATTGTTGATCCTAGGATGGAATGAAAATAATAAAAGAACTTTTATATGTCTTTTAGTATTTGACTAAGATCCTGCTACAAAGATAAAATGAGTACCTGCCTTATAGAGCAATTGCTTCTTTTTCGTATATGAAATACAGTTTTTCAAGATAAACTTGAGTGGTTGATTTAAAAGGATACTTTATATTTAATAAGGAAATGTTTTACGTATAATTATTTGCTATCTGGAAAAAAATCTGTTTCAATGTGGGGAGAACATTATTTTCAAGTATGTTAAGTATGTCTGCATGATGTCATTAGACAGAAAAATTTCCTTTTTTTATACTTCTTGGTTTATTTTCTTATTGCAAGGGTATTGGGCTTATTCAGACTTCCTTATATGTGGTTCAACTTTTCTATTTACTATAGTTGTTTCACCTGCATTGTAATTGGTTTTGTTTTTTGGAAGCTGGGTCAGGCCCTTTTCCTAGCGACATTTAAGAATGTTTTAATAAAGCTAGTGTAATCACTATAGGGAGTGGTTTAAATTATGAAGCCCTTCAGAAGAAAATTGATTTATTAAGATAAATGTTTAAAACTTATTCAGCAAATAAGATAAGCCTCCCAGTTACCTTAGCAACAAGAAATAACATTCTAATTGATAAGAACAACAACAGAATTTCATTTTTAAGTTGTCCTTTTAAAAATAGTATTTGGAGCGGCGCCTGTAACTCAGTGGGTAGGGCGCCAGCCTCATATACTGAGGGTGGCAGGTTCAAACCTGGCCCTGGCCAAACTGAAACAAAAAAATAGCTCAGTGTTCTGGTGGGCGCCTATAGTCCCAGCTACTCTGGAGGCTGAGGCAAGAGAATCGCCTAAGCCCAAGAGTTGGAGGTTGCTGTGAGCTGTGATACCATGGCACTCTACCTAGGGCGATAAAATGAGACTCAGTCTCTAAAAAAAAAAAAAAAAAAATAGTATTTGGATCTTTTGGGGGAACCTATCAATGTTGTATCTCCAAAAAAATAAATTGAAATGGTTTGCTGTTGGCATCATAGGTAGATAAGGAGTGTAACGTTGCATTGTTTAAATTCATTTGTTTTGCTTTTAAGTAGAAGTTAAGGCGTCCTCATTTAATTATCCTTTAAGAAAAATCACGAGTTTGAAAGAAAAAAGATTTATCTACAATTTGAACATAATTTATACTTCGCTTGCTGCTACTGCTTACTACCTTACCCAAGTTACAGCATTTTTCTTTTCTTTCCTTTGTGGATTAGAGGCATAAAGTTTAAAAGTAAATTCCAGTAAAACAACTTAAGATATTGTTAGTGGACAATAAAATGGATTTATAACACTGAGATTTACATTGCTGTCAGTGATTTACTTGTTCTAGACTATTTTACTTCTGGGCTTGTGGCTTAGTTTTGGGGGTTTTTTTTGAGACAGAGCCTCAAGCTGTCATCTTAGGTAGAGTGCTGTGGCATCACAGCTCACAGCAACCTCCAACTCCTGGGCTTAAGCAATTCTCTTGCCTCAGCCTCCCAAGTAGCTGGGACTACAGGTACCCGCCACATATTTTTTAGTTGTAGTTGTTGTTGTTTGGCAGGCCAGGGCTGGATTTGAATCAGCCAGCTTTGATGTATGTGGCTAGCGCCTTAGTCACTTGAGCTACAAGTGCCTAACCATGGCTTAGTTTTTAATTATTTTTAGTTTCCTTCACATTAGAATCAGTTTAATTGTAAAAAATTGGTCACGCCGTAACTGGCACTTACATGTTAACTTAGTCAAAACATATAAGTACTTTCTTAGAAATCATGATTGTTATCCAAATGTAATTTTGAGCATATGGTAAAATATTTGAAATTTTAAGGAATGTGTGCTTTTATGAATCTAAGATTGTGTTTATAGTCTTCTTTCACTGCTAGGGTGTTGCTGTAAGGCAGTAGTTCTCAAAGGGTCCTCTCTGGACCAGCAGCATTAGCATCATCTGGACACTTATTAGCAATACAAGTTTACAAGCCTGGCGCCAGACCTCTGAATCAGAAACTGGTGTTGGTGCCCAGCAATCTGTGTTTTAACAAGCCCTCCAGGGGATACTGATACTCAACTTTGAGAATAACCGCTCTTAGGTTTTGTATATGGTAATTTACAAGCTTCACACCTCTTAAAGCAATCTGCTTCTACTTAGCTTTTACTTAAAAGTTATAATCAGTGGCTCAGCACCCATAAGTGGTTAGGGTGCTGGCCACATACAGGGGTTGGTGGGTTCAAACCCGGTCCGGGCCTGATAAACAACAATGACAACTACAACAACAAAATATCCGGGCATTGTGGTGGGCACCTGTAGTCCAGCTACTTGGGAGGCCGAGACAAAAGAATCGCTTGAGCCCAAGAGTTGGAGGTTGCTGTGAGCTATGATGCTATAGCACTCTACCGAGGGCAACATAATGAAACTGTCTCAAAAAAAAAAAAAAGTTATAATCAAAATTTAAACCAGTCCTTAAAATTGTTTTCTTATTGAGATTATAATGCATTTTACTTATTCTATATAGTCTAATGTTGGTTGGTAGGATTGCTTCAGTGATTTTTGCTCAATAGCATAAAAAAAATTCTTCCCCTTTGTGACATTCCTGTTTTTAAGCTAGTACATTCTTAATATTAGATGTAGCAAAACTATCACATATTTTAAAATTAAAGTCTTTTTTTTAAGTGAGTGTGGGTTACTTTTTATGTTTAACGATAGCACAAACACTCTTTTAAAATCAGCTGGCCTCCAGCATATATGTGACAGCTGTGAATTTTTAACAGATAAAATGAATGAATAATTTGAAAGTGACCACTAATCATCCTTGTTACATCTGAGATACTTTAAAACAAAGTGTTTTGTTTATTAATGTGCATGTAAGCCTTTGAAAGTATATGTCTACAGGTTATATTTTCTGGTAGTGTTCTAAATTATATGCCCTAAGAGTACCTATGAACTCAGTGACATAACTTACATAATCAGGTCAGTCTTTTTATTGGCAGCTCCTTGATATGAGTAAGAGTTGGATTATATAAACTGGTTTTGATAACTGAAACTGAATAGTACCATCTGTGCTTGATTTCGTGGTTAACAGATTTATTTACCTGTTTCTTTTCTAAAATTGTGTATATCAGACTTATGCCACATATCTGTAATTGGGCTTAGGTTTTGATTGGAAGATCCTATTTGTTAGTGAGAGGTATCCCTAATTAATATTATTAAATTATCTACCAATTTAACTTGACTGATTTTGTACTATTACGAAAAACTGGTTTGTGTGAATTCATTTTACATTTGATTATTCTTTGAATTTCAGGATGGTGAGGAAGAAGAAAATGAGAAAGGTATGTTTGATGCTAAGTAGAGTTTAAAAATTGCTGACATTTATAAAAATAGTAAATTTTGAAAATAAAACATTCCTTATTTGAAATCTTAATTTTGAAATGAGTTTATTTTAAAATTTATTTAGTGGATTAAGTTAGTAACTTAATTTTATTTTTCAATTGATTTTAATTTTCTTTTGAAAACTTAAGATATGTTTTAACTTAATGGTACATATCAGTTACTGTAGTGGACAATGCTGTTTTTTATTTAACTCCATTTAGTTTTATTTTTAAAATAACTTGTAGCATACGGTAAGTTGATTAAATTCTTCAGACTGACACTGCAGTAACTCATATGTGCTTATTGGGGTCCCACTACTTAACACATAATGAATTTTACAAATAGCTCTAAAAATGGTGAATTATCAGGAAACTAATTTATGTTTGCTGCTTAGAGAAACTTTATAAAGTCTTCTGACAGTTTCAGCAGTTTAGGAAAGTTGTCCATCCAGTACAATTACAGGGACAACAATAGCAATACATGCGGTCAGTATGAGGGTATGGAAGAGTTCTTGGACAGAAGCCAAAGGATCCTACTGTGGACTAGAAAGGACATGGAGCAGGGTTCTAAGCGAGGCAGAATAAAAAGGCTAGAAGCAAAGATGAAATAAGCTACTGACTGAAAAATCTCACTTGCCCGAAGCCTTTCTATTTTGGGAGAACACAAGACATCTTTGAAAATGGTAACTGCAGACTGACAGGATGAAGATTGGAAATAACCAATTTCCTGAATGCTATGGAGCAGGAGCATCTTTGGAGCCTTCTGTAGCAGTTTTCCAGATGATTCTGGACTACTCAAGCATTGAAGAGTGAAAAAGATGGGGCCCTGAAATACTTTGAAGACTTGAAGGATATCCTCAGACTGTGACCTTTCAAGAAGTCACCATGGGAGTTCTGAAGGTCACAAGGGTGAAATCCTCAGGTGATTCCAACATTGAAGAACAAATCTGCACATTTGCCACGTCCCATGGAGGAAAAAAACAATCTTCCATATGCCATTAACTTATAACCAGGAATGAAGAGCTGGTATCTTCAGGATGGAACCGTTTTCTCACTATTGTTGTTTGGTGTTTGTATGTAGCAGTCATTTTTTTCCATGAAGAATAAGTGATCCTGGGTAAAGGATTGTTTATGTTAGTTAATACCCTTGTGTTCTTTTTTCTTCTCTAACCTTCCATCAGTGATAATAACTGGCTTTATATTTTCTAGGTCCTATTCTAGCTTATGAATATGAAATTGTTTAAACTTCTTGTTTTGCCATATTTATTCCTGTTAAATCCTCTTAGATATAGCAGGTTCTGGTGATGGTACACAAGAAGTATCTAAACCTCTTCCTTCAGAAGGGAACCTAGCTGAGGCTGATCACACAGCTCATGAAGAGATGGAAGCTAATGCGACTGTGAAAGAAGCTGAGGATGACAACATCTCGGTCACAATCCAGGCTGAAGATGCCATCACTCTGGATTTTGATGGTGATGACCTCCTAGAAACAGGTAAAAATGTGAAAATTACAGATTCTGAAGCAAGTAAGCCAAAAGATGGGCAGGACGCCATTGCACAGAGCCCGGAGAAGGAAAGCAAGGATTATGAGATGAATGCGAACCATAAAGATGGTAAGAAGGAAGACTGCGTGAAGGGTGATCCTGTCGAGAAGGAAGCCAGAGAAGGTTCTAAGAAAGCAGAATCTGGAGACAAAGAAAAGGATACTTTGAAGAAAGGGCCCTCGTCTACTGGGGCCTCTGGTCAAGCAAAGAGGTTTGTTTTTCTATGTCAGTTCTTTACGATACTGAATTCCAGCATTCAATAAGATCACTCTACATTAAGGGGGTGGCTTCAAGAACATGTACAGTAATTAGTGTCTTATGATCCTGCCTATAATATTTTTGACCGTCATAAGTTACTTTAAAAAAAATTTCAAGATCTTCATAATATGCAATGTGTCCTACTGATTGCATTGTCGAATTGTCAGCATATATTTGGTTTTTTGTTGTTTTTTGTTTTTGTTTTTGTTTTTCAAATTGACAATTTTTTTGTTTTATTTTTAAAAATCCTTGTGATGGTGGTTAATGAACAACTATCAGTTCTAAGAACACAAAATGAAGTCAAGTCCCAGTCCTGAAATCTGGAGAAGATGGCCATATATCCACTGAATAGAATTGTCAGAAAATCTAGATCTTCAGGCATCTTGGGGAAAATCAGTGCAAGAATCCTAAGGGAGTCTTTTATTCAAATAACCTAATCTAGGCCTTGGAATTCTTAATTTGTGTGAATAGCACTAGTTTGAAATATAGTCAATATCAAGCTGTTCGATTTTTTTTTTTTGTTGTTTGTTTTGTTTTTTTGTTTTCAATTTTCTTCTGGTGATTTACTTCTTTAGCTCTTCAAAGGAATCTAAAGAAAGCAAGACATCATCTAAAGATGACAAAGGTAATGGATTTTTTTCCTATCTTTCAGTGGTAACGTTGCATATTTTCATTAAAAAGTAATAGTCGCCTGATGTTTTCTTTTGATGGACTAGAAACTTGGGATGACCTCTAAGTAAACTATGCAATTAGTATAGATTATAGCAAACCCTGTGTGACAAAAGCATTACTTTTTATTTCATGAACTGGTATGGGTATATTAAAAGCTCATTTACTAGGAAACACTTATCTGTGTGCTCTAAGGAACTATGTTGGATATTAATGGATAATTTGTTTTCTAATGTTACAATTTCAGAAGTATTTTATCTTAGTATTTTAGTTGCACTCATTTGTAACCACTGGATATCACAATATCTTTCCCTGTTTTGTGTAATAGGAAATGTGCTGTAAATAATACTTGCGTGTGCGTGTTTGTGGAATATAGTATTTAAAAGAAAATCACTGTAACATTTGTTTTTACTTTTTTCATTCTTTAAATCAGGGCACACTTCTGTTTCAGTGTATTTCAATTCTTTAGAATTTATTTCCTAATTTTGGATTGGTGTCGTTTTATGTAAGGAAGTGATTTTATTTTAAATTCTCATAAGTTTCAAGATCTGACATTTGATTGCTTTCTGTTACTGGGAAATCTCTGGTTATCTCATGCCCATGAGCTAGCTATAGTTTCATCTTGTACGTGTACTGTCTACTTGAAAAATACTTATTTTCTACAAAAGCATGTTAAGGGAAAATACACCATTTTGGTACTACAGAGTTCTAAAATACCTTCTGAGAGTTGAAGTAAGGATTGTATGCCCTCTCTGGTTTATTTAGTGTGTCTTATTGGTATATGTTAGTAGTTGGAAATTACGGTGATTTGATTTAATAATCGACAATGGCAGTACCACCTTTCTTAACTGTTTTGGTTAATGAATAAGATACAATAATTTCATACACTTTCTCTTTTAAATTTAGAAAGCTGGTAGCCTTGCTTAAATACTACCTTTTTTTCATATTATTTTAAATTGTTTTTCTGTAATTAGAAAATTACTTTAGCCATTGGTGACATAAAAGTTACACAAACTTAGAGTTAACATGTCATAAGGTAAAGCAGGTCCTTTGATGAATGCCCTTGTTGCAAGTTAGAAAACATCAGCCATTAATATTTAAAATATTTGAGTCAAGTATTGTCTTTTCTCCCCTACAAATCTCACTGAGCGTGGTTTTCAACTGTTAACATTTGTGTTGTGCAATTTTTTTAAAAGCACTGTAAAGTTTTCTCTTTTCACATATCATAAAGTGAAGTTATAGAAATTACTCCTTTTAATTGCTTATATCCTGTCTCAGAGTAAGAATTGTTTTCCGAATAAGGTCAAATAAATGAAATTCCTATCACAAGGGTGACCGAGTAGGCTTGTATTTTATATGTAAGATGGGGCATCTCTGCTTGTATGAAACCATAATTTGTGTGTGGAAATAATACAAAAATGATTCATTTTTTTTATTATTATATAGGTAGGATTTTGATATCTCTCATCTTAAGTTTGTAGTTATTTTGTTTTAAATTTTTTTTTTATTCAGAGTTATCCAGCTTCATATAATTCCCATTTTCTGTTACCTTTTCTGTAGTAGAGAATGAAGATGAACTTGATTAGTCGTTGTTACTAACGGTGTAAATTCTTAAAAAGTTTATCCCTTGCTCTTTTTCCTTCTTTTACTTCAATTTCTATGGATCTAAAGCCCACAACACATGTGGCAGTTAAATAGTCTGTTCGTTCATTAATGACTGCTTCCTGGTTGAGTGTATTCAGTCCAGTGGTAGAATATAAATTATTAAAACTTAACAGCAGAAGTCCAAGATATGTATATGTCTTCTTTGACTTAAAACTCAAAATGGTAGGAAGTGTACAAATAATTCATATTTGTTTTCTCTCTAGTTATGTGATGTTTAATTTTAAGAATAGCAAATTCATAGGATTTTGGATTAGGTCATACTATCAAAATTAAATGAAAAGATTTTATAGTTTTAAAATAACATGGCCCTTATAATTATGCAAAAAATATAATTAAGAAATTTAAACGTCTGATATTAAATCTATTCTAGGAAGTACAAGTAGTACTAGTGGTAGCAGTGGAAGCTCAACTAAAAATATCTGGGTTAGTGGACTTTCATCTAATACCAAAGCTGCTGATTTGAAGAACCTCTTTGGCAAATATGGAAAGGTACATTCTTTTTATCCATCTTTATAGTGTCTATATTTAAAACAGGGATTGTATTGGATTAGTATTATGTAAAAATCTTCTAATTTCTTATATCTCTTAGACTTGTTACAGACATAATTAGTGAGTTCTATGGTATGGTAGATTAGGATTAGGGGTTAAATGGGGCTTTCATCTTTTAATCTCACTCTGAGCCCTAGAGATCTTCTTATTCCAAAGCTTGAACTAAGTTTTAATTCATCACGATTTTTTAGCATCTAACATGGGGTCTAGCTGATTTGGTCTTCTCAAAAATGTAGTTAGACTAAAGGAACACTGGGATGTATAATTGGGGAGAAAAAAACAGATATCCCTATCATTATAGTGATTGCAGTCCAGTGATGGAGAAAAATGTAAAACTGGTAAGAAATATATATATAAACTTAAGAAGTTGTTGTAAGTACTATGAAGAAAAAGTACAGGATGTTAAGAAAGGCTGTACTATGGTTAGTTCTCTTTTTGTGTGTGAGAGTCTCACTATGTCATCCTCAGTAGAGTGTTGTACTGTCACAGCTCATAGCAACCTCCAGCTCCTGGGCCTAAGCGATTCTCTTGCCTCAGCTTCCCAAGTGCTGGGATTACAGGCACCTGCCACAACGCCCAGCTGTTTTTGTTATTGTTGTTGTAGTTGTCATTGTTGTTTAGCAGGCCTGGGCCAAGTTTGAACCTGCCAGCCCCAGTGTATGTGGCCACTGAGCCACTGAGCTACGGGCACCAAGCCTATGGTTAGTTATTTAGGAAGCATTTCTCTTGTAGTTAAGGTGAGACAAAGGGAAGTAATCAAAGAATATTTAGTTAACAGCTATTGCATTGAACTACAATTGAAATGTATCCCTTAGGGCACTCAATACTTTTACATCTGTTACAGTTTTTCATATATATTCAACTGACTCCAGCATAAGGTCTGAGAAGGCAGGAACCTTATTTACTGTATTTTTGTCCACATCATAGGTTTTCGGATACTTTTTGAATTAATAATTAATCTTGGTAAATAGGCCTTAATGAATGTCACAAAAATCTGTCTTGTTGATTTTAGGAGGTTTTTTTTGTTTGTTTGTTTTAAACTAGTAAATTGCCCAAACGTAAAGAAGATCGTTATAGGTCTCATATTTAGAACACAGAATTATAGTCCCATGATTGGCTGTTATATTTTTCATTCTGCTTTTAATAATGTATTGGTAAAGACATGGTATTTCTTAAGATTTAAACTATATAAGGATACCATTCACTTGATAACAAGACCTTAGTCTCAAAAATTAAATTGCGATGGGGCAAGTCAGCCTTTTTTAGACTTGAGATAAAAGCTGATGGATTCCAGACACCCACACTTTAAATCCTCATAAATTCCCTTTTTACCCATTCCTGGCATTGTCTGTGTTCTTCTCTGTTCAGCACTAGATTGTTCTATTTCACTTTTCTTCTCACTCATCCATCCCTGCCTTGTCTCTCTCAACTGTCCATTTTACAGAATTGAAATTATATGTTCCTTTTATTTTGCTATAAATTTTAAAAGCACATAGTTGAAGGTATATTTTTACAACGGTTTTTTTCATGTGACTGGTTCTTTACTAGTTTTTGAAATGTAAAGTAGTTTATTATAGGAAAACTGTTAACTTATTTTTAAAATATTTAGAAGCTGATTTTTTCCTCTAGGAGATTGAGGGTGAGGCTATGACAGGGATGGATATTTTGGACAAAATCCGATTTATTTGCTTTTGTTAATTGTACTAATACTTCACTGGTGTGAGTAGTTGTGTTTCAGCTGTATATTTGAGAAGAGAAAATAAGTAAATAATACATATGCATACATTGTATATTTTTTAAGGATGTTAAATTGCTTTTTGACACTTGTTCCCCTGAATATTTACAAAGTAGTCCTGGGTGAGATAAATGATAATCACAAGAATATGAAACGAAATAACATTCTGAATTAATTTGACATCTTATTTTTGAAATTTCATCTATTTAGAAATGTGTATAGTTGTAAAACTTCTAAAGTGTAATCTCATTTTATAGGTTCTAAGTGCAAAAGTAGTTACGAATGCTCGAAGTCCTGGGGCAAAATGCTATGGCATTGTAACTATGTCTTCCAGCACAGAGGTGTCCAGATGTATCGCACATCTTCATCGCACTGAGCTGCATGGACAGCTGATTTCTGTTGAAAAAGTAAGCTTACCTAACTTAATCAATGTGAGGTTTCTTTGATGGCTAGTAATTCTCAACTTAAAGATAGTAACACTGGCAGAGAGTGGGTTAGCAATGATTTTTATGTTTATGTACTTGTTTTTTACTTTCTTTATAATTTTCTAAATTTTCTGCCATCAAGATACCTTTTATAATCATAAAAATGTAATTTTAAAGCATGTAAGTTTTTATTTGGTTTTAACCTTTCAGGTAAAAGGTGATCCTTCTAAGAAAGAAATGAAGAAAGAAAATGATGAAAAAAGTAGTTCACGAAGTTCTGGAGATAAAAAAAACATGAGTGATAGAAGTAGCAAGTAAGGATTCTATTTATTTGATAAGCAGATAGACATTATTGGTAGATTATGGTGTACTCATTATAATTTCTGTGGTTGGTATGGTCAGGACACAAGCCTCTGTCAAAAAAGAAGAGAAAAGATTATTGGAGAAATCTGAAAAAAAGGAAAGCAAGGATACTAAAAAAATGGAAAGTAAAGATGAGACAAATGATAATGGAGCAAGTGGCCCAACTTCAGACTCATTAAAAAGAAGTGAAGAAAAGAAGAGAATAAGTATGCTATGGATCTTTCTCTCTCATGCCTTTCTAATGCATCTTACTATTTAATTTTTACAGTGCGAGGGAAAACTTAAAATTATTATCTCGGTAAATATTTAAATGTTATTGTTAGGTGTCAACTGTGGTAGAAAAGGAAGGCTAGTAGGAAAAATTGTCTTCTCCTTTTCTATTCTTGGGAAACAGCTGTGTTCTTCCAGCTGAGCTCCTTGACTGTTAAATCTGGATCTGACTTAAAATGGTCATTGATTTATAGTACTGAGTATAGTTTTGGTATCATGAAAAATATTTATGTTAGCAGACTGAACTGTAACTCTTTGTATTTAAGTTCTTTTAGTAGGGTTTTTATTTCATGTATTGGTTTGTGAATATGTGGCTGTATAAGAATTCAACATTTTTACATATATATTTTCTTTTTCAGTGAAAAATGTTTATCTGAATTTTATTTTCTTAGGTTCAAAAAGCCCAGGGCATATGGTAATTTTAGACCAAACTAAAGGAGATCATTGTAGGCCATCGAGAAGAGGAAGATATGAGAAAGTAAGTCTCTGGGAGGAATACTAACTATACTCTTTCATCTGTTTATAAAAGAAGTTAATTCTGGTTTTCTCTGAACATTTTTGCTTCTATGCTGGAAAACCTGCGAAAAGGGAACTGCTACTAGTTATTTGAACTTAAATGATAGGCTGCACTTAAAAATAAAACTCAAAAGTACTTTAACTTCTAGTCCTCTTACATTTTTTTCGTATAGATTCATGCACGAAGCAAGGAAAAGGAGAGAGCTAGCTTAGACAAAAAATGGGACAAAGACTACAGAAGGAAAGAGATCTTACCTTTTGAAAAGATGAAGGAACAAAGATTGAGAGAACATTTAGTTCGTTTTGAAAGACTACGACGAGCAATGGAACTTCGGAGGTATGAAAGGAGTCTGTTCTATACCTGTTTTTAAATATAGGTGCATCTTTAACATTGACATAAGCCAGATTTCTGGAAATTATACTTCCACAGAAAACTGTTTGCCACATAAAAAAACACAGTAGCATCTCATGATATTTGAGTAAATCTCATGATTTACTTTGTAAATAAAGTGCTTTTCTGTCTGTTACCTCCAGCTCTCAACAATTCTCTAAAGCTAATTATGCCCATTATGTAGTTGAAAAATGGAGGCCCAGAGAGGCTAAATGACTCTTCCAGTGGTACGTGGCTAATGAGTGGCAGAGTCAGGACTCAGACCCAAGCCTTCTGATTCCCAAGTCCAATGCTCTTTCCTCTACTCCACAACTGCTGCCATTTAAAAACAAAGACTTAAAGGAAAACTTGATCTTGAGATGAGATAGTTTGAAAGTAAGCTGCAGTGTTCAAATACTGTGTTGAAATTTTAACAACAAATTTAGCAAAAATTGATGGTTATTTGGATTAGTTGCCCAAGTAAAGGAAGATTTGCCCTCTGAGTCTTATATTCATAGTCTTTCTCAAAGTAGGCATTCTCTTTAAAACAAACTGAAAACATAAATAAAACCAAGATGTTTCGATTTTTAATGGCAATAACTCAGCAGTTCATCATGAGCATCTGTTTACTTTTGTATATCAATTTTTGAATGCCACTTAAAATACTCTTGTGAATGTGTTTTATGGTAGATTTTTTCAAATGTTAACTTGTTCAGAGATTCACTTATGGAGTCTTACCAGTTTATTTATAAGAGTGTTAGGAATTACTAGAGATACTTGTAGCAACTTAGATAATGCGGTACAATGATTACCATACGTTACTAAAAAGAAATAATCTTTACAGCACTCAAAACACATTTCCCCCTTTTTAATTCCAATGTGCTTAGCTTCCCAATTATTTAGTTGACAGCGGATTAGGAGGGGAGTTGGAATGGGGCAACTAAAGCAGCCGTTCTCAAACCTGTCTGGCTAACTTGTTTTTTATATAAAAAATGTTGCTGTGCCTTCTTTATCCTCCTGAAATGAAATTGACATATAACACACTTACCTATACAAATAACTTTCCTAAAATTAATAAAATGACTTAATTTATAATGAAATACATATTCCAGATGTGAATGTTTAGGCATGACTCTAGAAGACTTAATGAAGCAGCCCCATGTTTATATCCCTGTTTAGAATCACTGAAAATGTGACAGCTACAAATACAGACTGATACTGGTATGTTGTATTGGTGAGTCAGCTGCCAGGAGTGGTGTTGCAATATGACATGATTTCTGACATGGTGAACAACTCTTTGTAAAGTTCTCAAAAAAGTATAGTCTCTCTATTTATATGGAATGCATTATTGGAAATATAAATCCATACCCACCCACAGCAAACAAACAACAAACCTAGCATTTCTTAAAAATGGAGTTAAGTTTTGAGCCAGGTATTTTTTTTTTCAATGTGTTTTGTTGTTTTTAATAACACGAATATTCATTGTAGCATCTGAAAAGTTTGAGGAGTATTGGATAGTTTTCATCATGTAGGACTAATGCTGATGATTTCATGCATCATAAGATATTTTGATTACTTGGTCCCTACCCACTGAGTGCTATAGCATCAGCCCCATAATCGTTGTGATAATTAGAAATAATTCCTCTGTTTCCATAGGAGTAGTACTGGCTCATTGAGAACTATTGGGTTGTTAGAGCAAAACGTGCTGATAGAGGTGAAAAACTACACTATGTTAGAGTAAGAAAATGACAAACACTACTAAGACTGGGTGTGGTGGCTCAGGCCTGTAGTTCCAGCACTCTGGGAGGCTGAGGCAGTTAGATTGCCTGAGCTCAAGAATTTAAGACCAGCCTGAGCAAGCGCCCTACCCCATCTCAACTAAAAATAGGAAAAATTAGCCAGATGTTGTGGTAGGCACCTCTAGTCCTAGCTACTCAGGAGGCTGGGGCAAAGGATCACTTGAACGCAGGAGTCTGAAGTTGCTATGAGCTGGGCTGATGCTATGGCACTCTTGGCCTAGGCAATGAAGTGAGACTTTGTCTCAAAAAGAAGAAATAAGAAACACTACCAAAAGTCCAACACAGTGACACAGTTCAGCAAGCAATTGAACTCTCTGTGACTCAGAAAAGCATGTTACCTGGAGCCATATATTATGGTCCAGTAAACATCCCAAAAGAGCCCTTGAGGGCATCTTTTTTTTTTTTTATATGTAGCATTTGCTATAACTGATGTTCATGATTATGGTCCCAGGGCATTAAAATAAACTACGTATCTTGTTTAAGGAGGTAAAATATGTAATAAGGACACTGGAAGGTTTTCTGTCAAAAACAATTGATAGAAGTCATAGTTTTATAAATTCAAATATACAAAATATCTACCTTCAAAATGTCAGTGGGCTATTATAGTATTTTTATTTAAACAGGAATCATCTAAAAGGCAATTACTCTATAAAATTCAGTGCTCAGTTGACAGTCTTCTAAGTGACTACTGGTATCTGTTTAAAGTTGTTATTTTGAGTTCTTTCCAATTACATTAAAATACTTAGATTGAGTTGAACTTTAAAATTGCCAACCTTAAGGAAAAATTCAAATTCAAAAACTATTTTCTTTCACACAGTGCTAGCATAATTTAAGTTTTCTAAATACTGATTTTTGTTAGACGAAGAGAGTTTGCAGAAAGAGAGCGTCGAGAGCGAGAACGCATTAGAATAATTCGTGAACGGGAAGAACGGGAACGCTTACAGAGAGAGAGAGAGCGCCTAGAAATTGAAAGGCAAAAACTAGAGAGAGAGAGAATGGAACGCGAACGCTTGGAAAGGGAACGCATTCGTATTGAACAGGTGCAGTCAGAAAATCTTTTCATCTTAAATAACTCACCTTTATCAAACACTGTGGTTTTTGCCCTAAATTTTGCTTTACTTGTTGTAAAGCTACTTTAGAATGAGTTTAGTTAATGATCATTTAAGTATCCCTGAAAGTTAACAATGAATTAGATACTACTTTAAAATACATTTAGTAGTGACTTTGTTCTAGATAATTGGTAATAACTCTAGCTCTGGAGTATCATGGCAGCCTAGTAGTCTGAGCATAGGACTATGAGTCCAGAGTAGTTGTAATCCAGGCTCTGTCACTATCCCAGTCTTCGATTTCCTTATGTATTTTAGTGGGAATGATTTCTCAAGGCCGGAAGGAAATAATGCCTCTCTGCAGAATTGCAACTCAGCATTTCTAAGACACTTAGTCTCCATACATATTAAGAACTATATTTCTAGTTCCCATTAGGTGCTTTTGTTTTTGTCAAATAATTAAAAACTAACCTTCCAAACGCTTGACACCTTTCACCATTCAATCCTTGTTATTCTAATGTAGAACAATAGCCATAGCTTAGATTATTGAAATCAAATTTATTTGTCCCAGGTGTATGTTTTGCCTGGTGCTGGCCTATGAAGTTTCTTAATGGCAGGATTAAAACAAGGTTGCATATGTACTGAACTTCTGTTTTCATTTTGCATTGGTTGGTTCTTCCTTCTGTGTTGTCTGAAGGAACGTCGTAAGGAAGCTGAACGGATTGCTCGAGAGCGAGAGGAACTCAGAAGGCAACAGCAGCAGCTTCGTTATGAGCAAGAAAAAAGGAATTCTTTGAAACGCCCACGTGATGTAGATCATAGGTAGTTGCTTACTTTCTTCCTTCATGGTTACACTTGATATCTTTTTCCCTTCAAGCTAAGATGGAGAAGTAGAAAGTCTAGGCTCTAGTCACTGGGATCAAAGGTCATGCGTGATCAACGGGGAGGAGGGGGCGGAATACAGTACCGGTGCATTGTTAAGTAGGAACAGTCTACCCTTCTTTCCCTCTTCCCTTTTCTAGTATCAAATGTTTCTCATTGGGACCGGAAATACATTGTCATAGTGGGCTCCAGTGATAGTTCTCAAACCCAGAACCATGTTGAAAGTTCTTACAGATTAGTACACGTAGTGCTGAAATGGAAGCCATAAACTTCAGAGGACTAAAATCTACATTCTGTTGTGTTTGCATTCATGCTGCTTAATAAATTTAAAAATATAAATACAGGGTGGACATAAAATTTGTGTAGCAAACTACTTTAAATTACACACAAATTTTATGTCCACCCTGTATATCCATTTGATTTTTTTATGAGATTGAATTGATTTTGTGGAAAAATAAATGGAATAAATGATTTGTGCTTAGAACTTAGCTCTCTGACCTTTTCCAAAGTTGAGGGTAACTAACGAGGTTGTAGACTGGTGATTAGAATTTTTAATAAAATAGTTTTGATTATTTTATCTTGTCTTTCCCATGTAATAATTTTGAAACAGGTGGCTTTTCAACTGCTTTTCTCTCTTGTTAAATTCCTCTAACACAATATGACTTTACTTAATTTAATAATCAATTCTTTGCTAGCTTATATTCCTAACCGAATGTGTCGTGTCTTGAGTTTATTAGCCCTCTTGTGTTCACAGTTCTAACATGGTATGTATGACTCCCAAGTTAGTATTGTTTGATTATTGTAAAACTAATTTATATAAATGAGCAAATGTTTCTCTTCAAGGCGAGATGAACCTTACTGGAGCGAGAATAAAAAGTTGTCTCTAGATACAGATGCACGATTCAGCCATGGATCTGACTACTCCCGCCAACAGAATAGATTTAATGACTTTGATCACCGAGAGAGAGGCAGGTTTCCTGAAAGTTCAGCAGTACAGTCTTCATCTTTCGAAAGGTAGATAGTATATTGAAAATTGTTATGTTTAGTGTATGAACGTTGCTAGTGACAATTCTGATTCTATTAACACAGTGACTGCTACACTAGAAAAATCATTGTTGCCTTGGGGCCACCATATTTTATTATGAAAATAGAATAAAAACTTTGAAGATAAAATGATCGTTTCTAATTTAATGAAAATTTTGTTCTTATTTTCTGTGTGTTATATGCAATTCATGCAGCACTAGAATCAATTTTTACACTGCATGCCACATAAATTGTATGTAGCCTGTGACATACTTACTGAATTTGTTTATGAGAATTGAGTCTCGTCATTCTGTAAGTATTGTGTCTAAAGTGGACCTTGGGTGGTCCTGGGATGCCTGAATCATACCCCCTAGATATATGCAACAACATCCCTTGCAGCATACTCTGCCATCAGTTTCGTTCAAAGATTACTAGGCAGACATTCAAGGGGAAACATGCAGTGGGAAGTCATGGTAATGGGAGAACACAGTCCAGCATGTGTGGCACACATGGCCTGCATGGACGGGCTGACTGGAGCAGAGTGACAAAAGAGGTGGGAGAGACATGCAAATTGACAGAGAAAACAAGCAGAGGTTTCATGGTGCACAGGCATGGTATGGACCTCCCCACCTTCCCATGCTGTGGAACTTCCAGCAGTTCTGTATGTTTCAGGAGGCCCCAGGCTCAAAACCAGCATGAGTTAAAGACAACTCACATGGTAGATAATGTGGCAAAATCTTAATTAAGTACAGGTTAGCTTCTTTGGCTAAGAAAAAGTGAAGAAGTACACGTTAGAACTGAATATTCTCAACAAAATTATATGTGTGTGTTATTAATGGAAATTTAATATTCAGAATTAAATAGGCCACCATAACAAGTTTAAGTTGGCTTTATCTTTTTAACTTTAGAACTGAGTGGGAGTAGGAGGCGCCCCCATTTACCAGAGGTGGTGGGTTCAAACCTGGCCCTGGCCAAAAACTGCAGGAAAAAAAACCCCAAAACTGGGAGCTTTGTTCACTTGGGATGTGCCTTATCTATTAAGAATAGTAAAACATCTTGCAAGTAGGTAGCAGCTTGAGTATTTGATGTCATTGCCCCTGCATTCTAAAAAAGCAACCTTCATGGCAAGCGTTTAGCCCAGTTTAAAAGAAAATGAATCATCATAATTAATAATGTAGCTTTTTTTGGTGGCTTTACCTGAGTTTCATTTCATAGGTGTCATCAGTATTGTCCAGTGATTCTCAACCTTCCTAAAGCCGCGAACCTTTAATACAGTCCAAAAGGGTCACAACCCACGGGTTTAGAACTGCTGGTATAGTCTATGCAAAAATAGTTAAGAATTAAGGTCAAGTAAGTACTTCTTTGGACCTGTGTTCTGTGTTTCTAATCAATAGGAGGGAACGCTTTGTTGGTCAAAGTGAAGGAAAAAAGGCACGACCTACTACACGCCGAGAAGATCAGAGTTTTGAAAGGTATCCAAAAAATTTCAGTGACTCCAGAAGAAATGAGCCTCCGCCACCAAGAAATGAACTTAGAGAATCAGACAGGCGAGACGTACGTGGGGAGCGAGATGAAAGGAGAGCGGTGATCATTCATGACAGGCCTGATATTGCTCACCCTCGACATCCTCGGGAAGCAGGGCCTAACCCTTCTAGACCAACTGCCTGGAAGAGTGAAGGAGGCATGTCCACTGACAAACGGGAAACGAGGTATTGGTGCTTTCCTAGTAGAGTATCATGCATTTGGGTAAAACAAAGACTGCTATGCAAGTTTTGATCATGTATGTTTTTGTGTTTTGTTTAGCAGAATTGAAAGGCCAGAACGATCTGGGAGAGAAGTCTCAGGACACAGTGTGAGAGGTGCTCCCCCTGGGAGTCGCAGTAATGCGTCAGGCTATGGAAGCAGAGAGGGAGACAGAGGAGTCATCACAGACCGAGCAAGTGGAACACAGGTAAATGCTGAGTAACTCTTTAGAAAGAGACTTGGAGGACTTAAGAGCTACTGTGTAGATAACAGTATAATTTTGATGTGGCCTAAATTACATTGGAATGACTGGGAGACTAACTTCTTTAAAAGATCGTAATTTTTTTTCATATGATACTATGAGTAGTTGAACATTAGTAATTCAAAGAGGTAGGATGCTAGCCTGAAAATATTTTATTTTATTTTAATCAAACCTGAAATTTAAGAATTGTAATATTTTGTAAATGAGCCTTCTTAATGATAACTTTGGTTTTGTATCTTTTTATGAAATTGAGGCTTTCTAACTGGATCAGAAATCTTCGGCCCCTCTGTCTCCATTTCACTTTTTCCTTTTTTTTTTTCTGCTCCATAGAGTGCTATGGTATCACAACTCACAGCAACCTCAAACTCTTGGGCTTAAGTGATTCTCTTGTCTCAGCCTCCCAAGTAGCTGGGAGTATAGGTGTCCTCCACAATATCCGGCTAGTTGTTGTTGTAATTGTTGTTGTTTAGCAGGCCTGGGCTGGGTTCGAACCTGCCAGCTCCAGTGTATGTGGCTGGTGTCCTAGCCACTGAGCTACGGGTGCCAACCTACCTCCTCCCCCTTTTTTAAATATATTTCTACTTCAATAAGTAGCATAAAGTGTAGAATTGAAGTAAAACTTTTGTTTTTTTGTCCTCTCCCAAAGGTAGGTGAGTGGAATGATTTATATTTTTTAAATGCTTTTTATCTTGTGACACTTTATTGCCTTAAATATTTTATGAGTTAATGAGCTAGACAAAGGAAAGTAATCTTTATCTCCTAGTAAGTCAGATAAGCAAAAACCTTTTGCCTAATTTAAAATCATTGTACTGGTGAAAAGCTGGTAATGTGGATTGACAGTAAGCACAGATAAAATATACTTTTGTAAATTATGTACCAAAGTGAATTTTTAGTTATGTGTGTCTTTGTTGTACAGTGGTGCTTTGTTTTGCATTTGAATACAGACTATGTTTCATAACAGTGTTTTTGACCAGAATATTTTTTAATCTCTTGGCATTCCAGCTAATATTGCATATTGCTATATACTCTTCATTTCATTCCAGAACATTTATAAAACTGATTTGGGCCTGATGGTTATATAAATTTTATTTATTTATTGACAGAATCTGACTTTGTTGCCCTCAGTAGAGTGCCATGGTGACATAGCTCCTAGTAACCTCAAACTCTTGGGCTTAAGCAATTCCCTTGCCTCAACCTCCCAAGTAGCTGTGACTACAGGCACCTGTCACAACACCTGGCTCTTTTCTAGAGGCTTGGTCTGGCTCAGACTGGTCTCGAACCTTGAGCTCTGGCAATCCACCCACCTCTGCCTCCCAAGTGCTGGGATTATAGGCATGAGGTACCACGCCTGGCTGGCTACATAAATTCCGATATTTCTAATAAGTAGAAATGTTTGATAAGTTCTGATTTTATCTTTCAGTTTATAGACAGAACACAATTTTTTAAACTAAGTATATAATTGAGATATTCTGCCTTGTTTAAAAAGTAAAACTTAAGGAAGTCTCATCGATTTGTCCCCTGCGTTCAGATATTTGTTTGGAAAAGGTGTACTCAGGAGGAGATCCTATATCCTGCCTTGAAAATTCTCTTTTTCTCAGTGTTAATCTGTAAGTTGTTCTGCCAATATGTAAGCTCCTCTGTGAGGTCCCTTCAGCTTTATTTCTAAAGGCTAAGTATCACAACTCTGGACTCTTCTCCACTTGGATCCTTAATTCCATGACTGTTGTTGCTGTATGTTCACTCCAGTTTTTTTTTTTTTTTTTTAAGAGACAAGAGTCTCACTTTATAGCCCTTGGTAGAGTGCTGTGGCGTCACAACTCACAGCAACCTCCAACTCCTGGGCTTAGGCGATTCTCTTGCCTCAGCCTCCCAAGCACCCGCCACAACACCCAGCTATTTTTTCATTGCAGTTTGGCTGGGGCTGGGTTTGAACCCGCCAACCTCAGTATATGGGGCCAGCGGCCTACCCACTGAGCCACAAGTGCCCCCCATTACTCCATTTTTTATAGTCATGGATGTGGCACCTGGTAAGAGCCATAGCGCCAGTTAATGTGTATAAAAGGATAACAGTCCCTGTTTCTGTGTGCATTATTTGTATGTTGTCCCGACAGATTGATTATGTGCCCTATGCTGCTTTGCCATAAGGTTTTGAGCACTGGCTGTGCCTTCTTACTTACATATAGGTCTAAGCATTTGAAATACTTGAAGGTCAAAAGGTGCTTGGGTGCTAGAGGTATCAAAATAAAAATTACAGTACTGAATCATTTTCCCCATACCCTACCTACCCTGAAGCCTGAGTAGCTTCTCACTACAAGATAAAAACTCTCTTTATATACTGTTGCATTATTCATCCTTTTATCTTCTTGGGCATCTTTATTAATTTGCTTCTGACATTAAAAGCACAGCAATATAATTGTATTGGCATGATGACACTGGGGATGTCATGACTATTCATTTAATATGCTGTTCCTGTAGCACTATCCTGAAGAACGACATGTGGTTGAACGCCATGGACGAGACACAAGTGGACCAAGGAAAGAGTGGCACGGTCCTCCTTCTCAAGGGCCTAGTTATCATGAAGCAAGACGAATGGGTGATGGCCGAGCAGGAGCAGGCTTGATCACCCAACATTCAAGGTAAACAACTAATCAGTGATGGCTTTTTTTTTTTTTTTTTTTTCAGTTTTTGGCTGGAGCTGGGTTTGAACCTGCCACCTCTGGTATATGAGGCCGGTGTCCTTGAGCCACAGGTGCCACCCATGGTTTTTTATTACTCATCATTAACCTGCAGGTTAATGTGAGGGTATAAACAAGTAGGTTACAATATTTGCATTTGTTAGGTAGAGTCCCTCTTGTAGTTGTGTTGTGGTTGTGTCCCACACCCAAGAGGTATGCCGTCTCTCCTTACATTGCGCCCATTAAGTGGGAGCACACTAATTTCTTTTTCTTTGTTTCTTTTTATTTATTATTATTATTATTTTTGTCAATACACAACCAAACATTTATTCTTTCCTTTAAAGGTCATTACAGTTTCTGAGAGATTGGATTGTGACTAGTAAAAAACTCACCCTCTGCCTGAACATTACCTGTATTAACTCAAAATCTCCAAGAGATTGTATGCAGGGCAATTGATAGTAATTTGTTAGTTCATATTCCTGATTTATAAATTAATCTATTGGCATCTGGCCAGTTGATCCAGGATATAGGTATGGTAACCTCATGTTGGAACCATCATTATTCACTGCCTAGAACTCCTAAAATTCTTAAAAAGGAAGATATTCAAAGTATGTTGTTTCCTCCCTTTTAAAATAACTCTTAGAAGAATTGCTTAAGCCCAAGAGTTTGAGATTGCTGTGAACTGTGACTCTGTGGCACTCTACCCAGGGCGGTAGCTTGAGACTCTGTCTCAAAAAAAAAAAAAATTTTTTTTAAATAACTCTTAGAAAACTTTTGGACATTTCTGTCAAAGCCTGTGCATATGTTAAGAGGTGAGCTGTTTTTCTCTTCACTCCAGCGTCCAGTGTGGCCCTTCACCGGCCAAGTCTCCAGGCTCTCCACGTCCTCCTTGCCTTGCCAGGCCCATCTCTCCGATGCTGGCGTGGCTCATTGACCTGTCACTGCGACTCTCTTGGTCATTGCTACCACCAGTGTTTTACTTGTGCCTGTGTAGCCTTATCACTCACTGTCTGGTTTTTAAAGGTCACCAGTGACTTCTGTCCTGATAAATATAGATTCCTTTATTTCTTAGGTCTTAGTTCTCAGTCTCCTTGGTGGTTAAGCACGGCTTCATGCTGTTGCTTTTTCTTTACTTTGAAGCTGTCTCCTTTCTAAAGGCATCATCATTTACTGTCTGTCTTTATGATTGCCTTTGCTGGCTCCTTCCCATGACTGAGCTTTAGATTATTCTTTTCATCTCTGTGTTGCCATCTGCATGAATTCAAGGTCACAACCAACTCCTTCCTCTCCTTTTCTTTTTCTTTTTCTTTTTTTTTTTTTTTTTTTTTTTGAGACAGTGTGAAGCTGTTGCCCTAAGTAGAATACTATGGCATCATAGCTCACAGCAATACCTCAAATTCTTGCCTCAGATTTTTTATTTTTAGTAGAGATGGGGTTTACTTTTGCTCAAGCTGGTCTTGAACTCCTGAGCTCAAGTGATCCTCCCGCCTCAGCTTCCCAGAGTGCTAGGATTACAGGCGTGAGCCACCGCCCAGGCCCTTGTGTGTGACACCACCCTCTCTTACTTTGCCATTCCACCAGCCATCTCACTCCCCACAGCTGGAAAAACAGGGGCCTCATCTTTATCTTTTTCCCTAACATAAATGTCTACGTGTGGTTCCAGCTTTTGTTCTTTTTTGTTTGTTTGTTTTTTGTTTTTTAATTTTTTTAAAGACAGAGTCTCACTCTGTTACCCAGCTAAGAGTGCCGTGGCGTTGTCATAGCTCACTGCAGCCTCAAACTTCGGGGCTCAAGTGATCTTCTTGTCTCAGTCTCCTGAGTAGCTGGAACTATAAGAGCCCACTGTGGCACCCAGCTAATTTTTCTATTTTTAGTAGAGACAGCATCTCACTCTTGCTCAGGCTGGTCTTCAACTCCTGAGCTCAAATTATCCCTCTGCTTTAGCCGCCCAGAGTGTGAGGTGCTTCAGCGCCCGGCCCCATTTTTTTTTTTTTTTTTTTTTTTTTTTATACGTTTCTAGTAGCTATCCATTCCTCAACATTTAGGCATTTATATGATCTTCCCAAGTTAGTCTTTTCTTGCTCCACTGTTCATACTATTTCTAAATTTTTAACTGTCGGAAAACCCGTTTTTTGTTTGTTTTGTGTTTTTTTGTTTGTTTCAGGTTAATTTGAGGGTACAAAGAAATAGGTTACATTGTTTGCATTTGTTAGGTAGAGTTCTTATAATTGTGTCCCACGCCCAAGAGGTGCCATACATCCTAACATTGTGCACGTTAAGTGGCAGCACACCGTCCTCCTCTCTGCGCCTCTCTCCACCGCTCTCCCTGTGCCCTCATTCCCCCACCCCTTCCTTGAATTGATTTGAGTTTTTCTCTTACATGGGTGTGTATTAGATCAGCTGCTGGCTTCATAATTAGTATTGAGTACATTGGATTCGTGCTCCTCCATTCTTGTGATACTTTACTGAGAAGAATGGGAACACGTATTTTCTAATACTATTTTATTTGCTCAGAAACCACAGCAGCTTCTCTAGGGCACAGTCTCTAACCTTGATTTCTCATCCTAGCATCGAAACATTTTTATAATCTAGTTTTCTTCTACCTAAACCACTTCACTGATTTTTTTTTTTTTTTTTTTTTTTTTAAGAGACAGTTTCACTTTGTCACCCTTGGTAGAGTGCTGTGGCATCACAGCTCACAGCAACCTCCAGCTCTTGGGCTTAGGCGATTCTCTTGCCTCAGCCTCCTGAGTAGCTGGTACTCTAGGCACCCACCACAACGCCCGGCTATTTTTTGTTATTGTTGTTGCAGTTTGGTCTGGGCTGGGTTCGAATCCGCCACTCACGGTATATGGGGCTGGCCCCCTACTCACTGAGACACAAGCACCACTCCCTTTGTATTTTATTTTATTTTGTTTATTTATTTATTTATTATTTTTATTTTTTTTTTTTGAGACAGAGTCTCACTTTGTGTCCCTCAGAAGAGTCCCATGGCATCACAGCTCATAGCAGCCTCCAACTCTTAGGCATAAGCAATTCGTTTGCCTCAGCTGGGACTACAGGCACCTGCCACAACTCCCAGGTATTTTTAGAGACAAGGTCTCCCTTTTGCTCAGTCTGGTCTGGAACCTGTGAGCTCAGGCAATTCACCCGCCTCTGCCTCCCAAAGTGCTAGGATTACAGGTGTGAGTCACCTCACCCAGCCCTTCCCCACTGAATTTTATTTCTTAGTTTTTCTTACAGGATTTTTTGGGGTGGGTCTGTTTTTTCTGTGTCACTGGTATCTGCTCTGATTCATTATATAAGTAACAATTCCAGAAAATATTTCTTGCATGACTTGCAGTGGTTCAGGCTGTCAGGCTGTAGCATGCAGCCCAGTCAGATCTTCACCCTAGGACTTCTGGTCTGAGGTGGAGGGGAAGAGTTTGCATTTCTACCAGACTCTTAGTTGGTGCTGCTGCTTTAGCTGATCTGGTGTCCACACCTTGAGGTCTACTGCTGCAGTCCATCCAGATGTCTTCAAGTGGCTTGTGAAGAAGGAGGCTTTAAAGTGAGATTGGTCAAGCTCAAATCTTGCTTCACCATTTATTAGCTCTGTGGCCTTGGTTGGACAAGTTACTCAATCTCCACACCTCAGTTCATCAGTTAAGTTGGGACTGATAAATGATACCTACTTCACAGGACTGTTGAAAGAGTAAATGTTTTAATATATATAAAGCACCAGGAATAGTGCCTGGCAAATGGTGTTTTACATATATTTTCTGTGATTGTTCTTCTCTAACATTTTCTTCTTTTAAATTTTTTCTAGTAATGCATCCCCAATTAATAGAATTGTACAAATCAGTGGCAATTCCATGCCAAGAGGAAGTGGCTCTGGATTTAAGCCATTTAAGAGTGGACCTCCACGACGATTCTGAAAATGAGCTTTCTGCCACAGTTTTAAGATAATTTATTGAAATCTCCTGTAAACTTTACTTGACTACTTATGAAGAGGACCTCTGACTTGCTTAAGAGTTCTGTCAGACTTTTTTTTTTTGTTTTTTTCTTTTTTAAAATTTAACATGATTGCTTTTCTCAATTTTGGAGAAGATGTTTAAATAGTTTTGTTGTAACTTTTAATAGTTTTGTGTATCATTCAACTTTTTTTCTTGCAGCACTAAGACAGATTTGAAAAGATTGGAATTGAGCCCGTTTTGTTGAATGCGGTGTGAATATAAGGAGTAGTGTGCGGCTGCGTGGTAGTGGTTTAATTTGCAGCCTTAGATCTGTGGTGTCCGGCTCTAGACTTGCTTCTTACCACCAAGCAATTCCAGCCTCCATTTTGAAGGCTGTTTAAGCTTAAAAAGTCTGCTGTCTAATTTTTAGAAAATAAGATTGTTCCTTGCATTTCTGAGTATTATGTAACCTATTTTTGCAGAAGGTACTGTTACATTAAGTGCATCTGTGTATCCTGGTTTAAAAAAATGTAATCTTTTTTGAAATAAACCTTCATATTCTGTATAGTTGCTAAGTGTTGAGAACCTTTTTAATTGTAAAGTGAGAACCAGATTTCAGTTTAGTGTAGCAGCACACTCGTTCAGGTTTGCATGGAATGAAACCAAATAGATTAATGAAACCTTGGCCATGAGGTTTGTTTTCCAAGGTTTTTAGACTGAGTTGTGCAGGTAAGTGCACTTTTAGGTAATCTGCACTGTTTGATGGATAAATTCCATCTCGGGGAATTGTGTGGCTATTAATGTTTCCATGTTCCCAACTATGTTGAGAAGTGGAAAAAAACCCAGGTTCTAGATTGGTGAATCAGTTGGGTTTTGTAAATACTTGTATGTGGGAAGACATTGTTGTCTTTTTGTGAAAATAAAAAACCACACCCGGAAGTGTATGTGTCTTTGTTTCCAGCTTTTTAGGTTTATTACTCCAGCCCTTTCTAGGCATACGGCTATAAAGGCAGTTTTTTGGTCTTTGTTCCTAGGAAATCTAGCTTTGATGCTTCACCTCAGCTGGCAACACATGTTAGAAAGTTACCTACTAATTCTATGGCACTTTTTAAAAAGACATCTTTTCTAAGAAAGTCCTTCAAGGTAAAATCTGAATACCACCACTTTCATTAAAACTTCTTGTGTCCCTTTATAGAAATCAGTGACAAATAATCTAAATAGGCTAGATTCTTGGAAAATTCAGCTGTCTATATGCCCATACAAAGTGAAAGTTGGGCTAAGTGGTCATTCTGAGGCCACCTCTTTGATGTAAGGAAGAATCCTTCTAAATTCTTGTCCCTGGCTGGGTGCCCATAGCTCAGTGGTCAGGGTGCCAGCTACATGTTCCAGGGCTGGTGGGTTTGAACAAATAAGAAAAACATACCTGGGCATTGTGGCAGGTGCCTGTAGTCCCAGCTACTTCGGGAGACAGACTAGAGAATCGCTTGAGCACAATATTTTGAGGTTGCTCTGAGCTGTTATGCTGAGAGTGACAAATTGAAACTGTCTCAAATAAACACATACATACATACTTGTCCCTGAGTGGGTATAGTCAAGCCCATGAGACAGCTCAGACTTCTGAGTGCTGTGGGCAGTGAGGATCCTCCACTCTTTGGCCCTTTGGGGAGCTAGCATTTTGTGTGGATTCCATAGCCCATACTGTCACTCTTGGCCCTACCCTTGTGGGAGCAGGTGGTGAGTGGGTATGAGGTCTACTTAATTTCCTGTTCTCTAGGGCAGTGCCCATTGCCCAGTGGGTAGGGTGCCAGCCATATACACCAAGGGTGGCAGGTTCGAACCCAGCCCCCACCAGCTAAAATCAACAATGATAACTGCAGCAACCAAAAAAAAAACAATAGCCAGGCATTGTGGTGGGCACCTGTAGTCCCAGCCACTTGGGAGGCTGAGGCAAGAGAATCATGTTAGCCCAAGAGTTTGAGGTTGCTGTGAGCTTTGACATCACAGCAATCTACACAAGGCAAAAACTTGAGACTGTCACAAAAAAAAATTTTTCAGGCAGCGCCTATGGCTTAAGTAGGGCGCAACACCACAGCACTCTACTGAGGGTGATAAAGTAAGACTCTTGTCTCGTAAAAAAAAAAAAAAAATAGATGTTCCAGTTCTCTAACATTTTGCAATATATACAGGATATACTAACTCTAGCTTCAGCCCTGCATGTTTGTGACTTGGGTTATTATGTCACTTTTCATTATGTCATTGTGTTTCCTCATTTGTAGAATGGGACTACTTAAAAAAAGGAATTATAATACACTTGCTAACATTGGCTGACCTCTATGTGTTGGGCAGTGTACTAAGCATTTTAAGTGTATTGCTTGGCTACTCAGAATCTTACTAGCCATGGGTAGAACTACTCACCTATGTTTCAGATGGGAATCTAAGAAGTAATTTACTTTTTAAAAATTAGATTGTTTAAGCCTTTGGAAGTATCATTGGGGAAAAAAATAGATTATTGACTTGTTTCAGTCTTTTTTTCTATGCCTACACTACACTATAAAAAATAAAGGTAATTTTTTCCTCAGGTTGCCATGGTTATAGCTTTCTCAAGTTCAGAGAACCCAACAAAACCATCTGAAATTTTGGCATTGAGGTTGAGAATAACCTTGAAGGTTCAGGGACACCAGCCTGCAAAGAACTGGCTGGCTTGGGATCAATCATGGAAACCAGATTTAGAGGTTTTGTGAAGGAAGATGGGCTCCTCAAAACCAAGAGAAAGGAGGAACATTTGCTGAGTTTTGATGTATTTGATGAGCGATCCAAATGTTTCACACCATAGAACAGCGGTTCTCAACCTGTGGGTCGCAACCCCTTTGTAACAATGAAAATACATCCTGCATATCAGATATTTACATTATGATTCATCACAGTAGCAAAATTACAGCTACAAAGTAGCAATGAAAATATAATTTTATGGTTGGGGGTCACCACAACATGAGGAACTGTATTAAAGGGTCGCAGCCTTAGGGAGGTTGTGAACCACTGCTGTAGAAGGTTTCAGTGATTAGAAATAGTAGCCAACTCTCAAGGTTCAAGAAAGGTAAGAGCCAGTCTTAAATTTGGACAAGATAACTGCACTTGAGTTTAGGCAAGACACTGAAGTCAAACTACAAAAGCCAAAAATAATGGTAAAAGAAAAAGGCTTAGGAATTACTTGAGAAAGATTCCCAAGCTCTTAAATATGTGAAGTAATGAAAAATATAAGAAATACCCTTTTGCCTGTATTTGTTTCCCTTGCTAGACTGTCACAACCCCATCCCAAAAATTAAGTACTGAATCCTTACTGAAAAAATTGTCAATTTTTTTGCATTTTTAATAATTCATCTCCTTATCTAAAGATCAATCACTCTTCACATCCCTGCAACAAAAGCTTAATTAGCATTTCTGCCAAGCACTCCAAATTTAACATGTTCAGCTACCCCACAAAGTAAGCAGTCACCTACCTTCAAGTCATTAAGGCTGCCGTGGATATTAGTAAAATTAATGTCTCTTTCCTACATTCCTTCAAAGGCACCACTCAACAAATACTGCTTATTTTTACTCGAAATAAACTGTTCTGAATCTTTATAAGTGGTTCCTACAAGAAGATTCTCTTTCCTTGTCCTTTATAGTTAGCCAAGCCCAACTCACACATGATTTTCACCAGTATGTTCTGTACCAAATCACCTTTGTCTATGACCACATGGCTACACCTATGTTCTTTGAGAAGACCGCCTTCTCTGCTTCTAAATCCTTTGAAACTGCGGCCTCCTTTCAAGTGCCTTACTACTCCCCTCCTTGCTCACTTGGTTTCAGTCACCCTGGCTTTGTTCTGTTGGTTAAACACATCCCATCTTGGACTTTTGCCGGGGCTGGGTTTAAACCCACCACCTCTGGTACATGGGGCCGGCACCCTACTCCTTGAGCCACGGGCACTGCCCTCCCGTCTTGGACTTTTGCACTTACTGATTCCTTCATCTGGAATTCTCTTCCCCAGATACCCATGTGCCTCAGCGTCACTGGCTTCAGGTCTTTGCTAAAGTACCATTTTCTCAGTGATACCTTCCCTAATTTTATTTAGAACTGCCACATTCTTACTCCCTTTCTCAGCATTCCTCCTCACCCTCCCCATCTGATAAATTTATAATCTGCCTTTTCCTACTTGAATGTGAGCACCCAGGACAGCAGGTATTATCTGTTTTTTATTTTCACTGCTGTACCCCCAGCACCTGCTACTTAGTAGCTACTCAATAAATATTTGATGAATAACTACAGAATTTTTTATAGAGGGACCAATCTGGTGGAATAGGGGTCAGAGACAGTTTTCCTTTTCTTAAGTTTCTGGTGAGATCCATCAAAATATACAAGTTTATTAATTCACATTGGGAGGCTGAGGCAGGAGGATCACTTGAGGCCAAGAGTTGGAAATCAGCCTGAGCAACATAACAAGATCTCATCTCTACAAAAAATTAAATTACCCAGTCATGGTGCTGTGCATATAATCCCAGCTACTTAAGGAGGCTGATGTGGGGTGGAAGGATCACTTGAGTCTAGCCTGGGCAACATAGTGAGACTCTGTCTTTAAAAAAAAGATGGTGCATTTCTCAAGAATTTAATGATATAAGACTAGAATTTCTAAAGAATTTTGATAACATAAGGAACTGCTTTTCTGAAACATCTTAACTCTTCTTAATTAAAGAGTTAATTAATTTTTTTTAATTAACTCTTCTTTAATTCTTTAATTACTTTTACTTTATTCCCTATGCATCTGCCATATCTGGCCTCTGGAAAGGCAACCTGCAGGGTCTGCTGACATCTGACTTCCACTGAACTGCTTGCTCTAAGAATATTCTAACCCTACTGAGATTGGATTATAGGTAAGGCTCTCCCAGCTGGGACAGCTTGCAAGGTTGTCCAGTCTAAAGACTATAGGCTTCTCAAAGTGGAGGAATAGGCCAGAAAATCACCTTGGAAAGGTGTTTAAGAGGCTGATAGGCCAGCTTGGCACCTGTAGCTCAGCAGCTAGGGCACCAGCCGCATACACCAGGGCTGGTGAGTTCGAACCTGGCCTGGCCAGCTAAACAACAATAACTGTAACGAAAAATAGTCGGGCGTTGTGGCGGGCGCCTGTAGTCCCAGCTACTCGGGAGGCTGAGGCAAGAGAATCACTTAAGCCCAAGAGTCTGAGGTTGCTGTGAGTTGTGACGCCATAGCACTCTATCGAGGGCAACATAGTGAGACTCTGTTTCAAAAAAAAAAAAAAAAAAAAAAGAGCCACAGTGGGCTGACTCCTGTAATCCTAAAATTCAGGGAGGCTGAAGTGGGTGGATTGCCTGAGCTCAGTTCAAGACCAGCCTGAGCAAGAGTGAGACTTTGTCTCTACTAAAAATAAAACAAATAGCTGGGCACAATGGCGGGTACCTATAGTCCCAACTACTTGGGAAGCTGAGGCAAGAGGATGTCTTGAGCCCAGGAATTGGAGGTTACTGTGAGCTAGATGCCATGGCACTCTACCCAGGGTGACAGCTTCAGACAATGTCTCAAAAATAAATAAATAAAGCACATATTACACTTTCCAGTTCATCATACTCTGTTTTGCTATTTTCTCCAAATAGGTTTTATCCTGTTTAATTATTTTTAAAATTTAAACACAGAAAATTTGAACACTCCCAAGTGGTAAAACCTAATGATAGAAATGAAATAACTCAAGTTCTAGTTTTTAATGAATAGGTTTGGATGTATTTGGTTGAATTTATCTCTAAGTAATATGTGGTTCAATGCTATCATACATAGATTTTTAAATTTCAATTATTCATTGCTAGTATATTGAAACAAAATTTTTTGGAAGTAAAACTTGCATATAGCACACACATTTTAAGTGTACAGTTTAGTGAGTGTTGACAGATGTATTACATCATGATCAAGGTACAGAATAATTTCTTTTCTTTGTGTGTTTTTTTTTTTTTTTATTGAGGCAGAGTCTCACTTTGTTGCCCTGGGTAGAGTGCCATGGTGTCACAACTCATAGCAACCTCAGACTCTTGGGCTTAAGTTATTCCCTTGCCTCAGCTTCCCGAATAGCTGGGACTACAGGCGCTTACCAAAACGCCTGGCTATTCTTAGAGATGGGGTCTTGCTCTTGTTCAGGCTGGTCTCAAACCTGTGAGCTCAGGCAATCCACCCGCCTTGGCCTCCCAGAGTGCTAGGATTACAGGAGTGAGCCACCGTGCCCAGCCAACAGATAAGATCTTCAAAAGTCCAGAGTCAGAATTTTACCACAGATCTGGCCCAGATTTGTCTCCTTCCAGATGGATTGGTGAGTGCTGGCTCTTGGGTCAGACTGCTTGGCTTCAAATCTCAGCTCCAACAAATGAAGAGGTATCTATTTAATAGGATAATAAAAAGTGAGAACAGAGACCCTGCACTAGGGTACAGAATGGAGGAAGAAAAACGACAATGTCTTGCAGAGGTTACTATTGTCCAAGTGTCCTTCCATTTTTTCCAGGAGCTTGCAGGATGATACCAAGGAAAATCAGAGGCGGCATGAAGGATTAGGGATTTTAGTTCTATCTATATAACTTTTATGCCAAAGGAGAAACTGATTCAATAACCCAACTTAATTATATTAAAAGGATAGGCAAGCAATAACTATATAGTGTAGTATCTGTAAAGATTTCCCTGAATAGACATTTGAGTTTTAAGTGTCAATCATCATGTAATGTACCAAAAAAATCAAGATGAATAAGAAGCCATGATCTCTGCTCTTCAAAGGCTCTCCGTCTACTTTAGGTGCTACAACTGAGGGGGGTCAGCAAAACACTCTGTGGAATGACTCGTTCTGCTTAGAGGGCTGGAGAATCCAAGAAAGCCTTCACAAATAAATGTATGATACTACATTGAAATATCGGACAAAAACTTTACCTTAGGGTTGGCTCAGTTTAAAGAGAAAATGATCTCTTCTCAGCTCTTCCTAACTTAGTCCTCCAACAGGAGGAAAGTGTGTCAGATAAAAAAAAAAAAAAAAAAAAAAAAAAATCATCCAGCCAGGCGTGGTGGCTCACACCTGTCTGTAATCCTAGCACTCTGGGAGGCCAAGGAGGGTGGGTGGCTTGAGGTCACGAGTTCAAGACCAGCCTGAGCAAAAGCAAGACCCCTATCTCTACTAAAAATAGAAAAACTGAGGCAAAAGGATCACTGGAGCCCAAGAGTTTGAGGTAGCTCTGAGCTATGACACACTCTACTGAGGGTGCCAGAGTGAGACTGTCTCAAAAAAAAAAAAAAAATTGCCCATTGGGATCAGGTGGTTGACTACAATATGGTTTAATTAACTGACTCAGCAGGTTGAGGGAGAAATCTGTGTTTATCAAAAGTTGGTTCAAGTATTCTTATAGTTAATCCTAGATAAATGTGAATGGATATGCCAGTTCTCAATTGCAATCATCTTAATTAACTTTGTAGGAAGTAGCTCAATGACATGAATATACGTTGCAGAAAGACGGTTTGGTCTAAATATCAAAGTTTATTGAAATAAAATATAATCTATAATAAAAAATACTACAGGTATTATTCACTGGTTACAGTTTTAAGTATACTAACAAAACATCCAACATTTTAATCCAACAATGATACTATCCTGTGGTACAATAACAAACAGGAAATTAAATGCTGAATAATACTGAACAATTCCCTCAGAAAGAGTTTATACTTTCCCATGTATATTCAAAAAGCTTTTTCAGGAATATCCTCCCAAAGCAAAACTTACAAAACTTAAGAATTATTATTTTTTTAAAGAATTAAGTAGTTTTAGCTTAATTAGCATTTAAAATGATAAATTTATTTCACAGAAATTCAGTTCAAGCCTAAGCTGGGTAGATGGTTTTAGGTGTCTTTATTAAGAAAAGTATTTCAATGCTCTTTCCTATTGATCTCTAGGGTTGCTATTATTCTTTATTGAAATTAAAACTGGTCACAAACCAAAAACAGATAACTTCTTCTTTAAGAAAAGAGGGTAATTAAGACATAAAACGAAAGGAGAAAAACATAGGCACTCATATACAATCTAGATATTTAAACTCTTTGAGAACTCAACTGGCCAATCTTGGCCCAGCACAAAGAGATCTATGATATGTCATAGCAAATTCTTAACCAATTAGTCCAACAGTGAAGTGTTGTTTCTCTTTCTTGCTTCAAGATTATTTTTCCCAGCATTCATGATACCATTCCACTTGCTACTCCCACAAATATGTGCCTCAATCCAATTATTTTGCACAATTCAAGGAAAAATATCCACATGCACGAGCTTTAGGAAATGACTTTCAGGTACCTCTGAAGTTTCACAAGCAAAAATTATCCCTTTTGCTGACAACTGTGTAGCAATTATACATCTGTCTTTTATTATTCTGTCCGACTGGTGATATGTGGATCTTTAAGAAGTTGTCATGTTATTAAGGAAGATATAATCTTTTAACAAAAACCATGAGAAGCTTTTCAAAGCCTTACCTTTAAATATCTGTAAAGCTAAGATACCCTATGTACTCCGAAAAAAAAAAATTATTTCATACAACTTGTATGTGAAAAAGAACGATAAAGACTCTTAACAACGTGGTGAGACATACAAGACAGATCTTCAAAGATTAAATACTAATCTTAGTCTTAAAACACCTTATATTACTTAGAACTGTTTTGTAGGTTATTTCAGCTACAACGTCCATTTGGATAGGTCACTGATTTAAATGGGCATTTCAGTCTGCCGACTGTCTACTTAAAGACACAGAACAACTACGAGAGCCGAAGGGACCACGATCCCCTTCCATGGGACTTTGCTTGGTGCAGCCTCTAATTCATGAGGCATCCCTGCCTCTCAAAGCAGAATATTACAGTGTGAATTAAAGTGGTTACTAAAGTTAATGGTGACAAATTACTTATTGGTTTGAAGAAGTCCTTACAATACTAGATAGATAGACTTATATAATAAATCATCTTTTTTTTTTTAAATCTAAATGTGGTTCAAAGCTTAGATTTTGTATTTCTGACATGGTATCTCAACACCACCTCTGGGATAGTACCATGCCCTTAAATATATCTGTATTAGGTAGACAAGTCTAAATCTCCTTTCTCAGGACGACAGGACGAAGCTGAATTTGAGGCAATAGTTGAAGAATTTTACCCTGTTTTTCAAGTTTAATTTTCTTGAGATCAGAAAAGTGAAATTAGAAATTAGAATCCTTCGTGTAAAAAATATATATGCATATCACAATTTATTAAACTCTAATTTCTAACAGCAGAAACACTAAGAGAGACATGCATGAAATAAAATTTAGATCTTCAAAGTAAATTAAGCTCCTCAGAGCGCTACAATTTGTTGCTCACTTTCCAATATCTCTATTTTGCAATTCATTTTGTGCAGGAAGCCTTTGACTTTAAAATTTAGTATATTTCAAAGTGTTACCTGAGAAGAGTAACATCAGTTCTTCCAACAGTTTTAGAAGTACTGGACATTGCTAACAAAAGATCCTACAGTATCAGAGAACCTAAGAACTCTTAAGATTCCAATATGTTCCTTTACTGTTTTTGGCCACTCTCTAAAAGAAATTTAACTGTACATTATCAGATATTTTACATTGAAAAACACAAATACTTTAAACAGCTCTAAAAGGATAGTACTTGAGAGATCTAAGTGAATTCCATCAGTGCTAAAAAGTGTAGAAGTGTACACGACACGTATTAGTAACCTGATACCAGTGTACTCTGTTCCATGGAGGAAAAAGAATCTAATTATTTAGAGCTGTGAAATATATTGGAAAAAAATAGATTTTAAAATGCTTTTGAACTCCCAAAATACTCTTGATTTTGACTCTATAGTCTACGGAACACAAGAACAACTATAAAGTATATTTTGGGAAGAGATGATGCCACACTCAAAGACAAGACAATTCTACACATTTTGACACATTAAAAAACTGACTTAAGACAAATTATTCATTAGGGAAAAAAGTTTGCATATTCAAGAACAAAAGATGTGGTAATATTTGTGATAATCTAAGTAATAAATACTTAAAAAAAGAGCATCCTTCCATATTTAAAGAGTAAATTGAGGCACAGAAAGTTTGCCCAATGCAAGATAGTCATGTTTTGGGACACAAATGGTCTAGAATTCCATATGTCCAGTTCCTTAATTTGGTACAAATTATAGACTATCTTTAATGCCTCTGTCTCATTTTATCAATGTTAGTAAGATTACAATTGTAAGTTGTATACCTAAGTACCGTGTGATAGGTAACGTCTATAAGCTTTCTTTCATGTTTTAAAGTAAGTGGTACCTGGAATAGGAAAGCTAATCAAAACGTAATCAATTTGCTTTTTGCTTTTGAAAAAAGAATTTAAATAAATGAGATTGTTTGAAGACTGTTCTGGGAATTCTTGCCTGGATTTTTCTCCAGCACGATTTTTACAAATATCTGCTTCATATGCCAACATTAATTTATTGGCCGCAATTTTTCTCTTTCCTCTCATGATCTTTCCCTAGTGAATTGAGTTTATGATTCATTGAAAACAAAACGCTAAGGTTTTGTAAAAGCACAAAATAGTTAATCTGGGTTTAGTCAAGTAATCTCCGATATTAACTTCCTTAGTTCAGCCAAGATCAAGTATGACGAAGAATCTGAAACATAATATGGGATAAGTAGTGAAATACTAGACATGTGAGACAATATAAACAAGATATATTCCAAAGCTAATCCTAAATTAATGTCTCATTCAACTAACCTGACCTGGAAACATGGAAGAAGTTGCTTCATCTAAGCACACAGGATTAGTGTATACAAATACCAATTTTAGCCACCTCACACTGCTTAGCGTGTGTATAAAGTTGACCACCCAAGGGACTGTAACAAACTGGTCAACACACAGAGGTGGTCAACATAAGGAACTAGGCCTACAGTAGCAATACGTATATGTGGAACATGCCTGGTCTAGGAAAATTAGGTCAACTCAAGGTGGCTGATGTTGGGAAGTGGTCAACTGTGGTGGTTCTTACTGTATATGCTATTCTTAAAATGGCATTCCTAAAATTTGAGAGAAAGTTCCTGATTCCTTTGAGAATCTAATAAAAGTCATAAAAACTTAAGTGTTGATAATCTCTTGTAAATCATGCATTGTTGATACAATGGGATCAGAAATGAAGAAAACTTTCATGTTGTTAATAAAGACTAGCCACTAATCTTAAGGAATAGGCTTTAAAAGTAAAGGAAGGTGCAGGGCTCAGCGCCCATAGCTCAGTGGTTATGGCACCGGCCACGTATACCAAAGCTGGTGGGTTCCAGCCTGGCCCGGGGCCTGCTAAACAACAATGACAAATGCAACCAAAAATTAGCTGGGTGCCCATAGTCCTAGTTACTCGGGAGGCTGGGGCAAGAGAATTGCTTAAGCCCAAGAGTTTGAGGTTGCTGTGAGCTGTGACACCAACAGCACTCTACCAAGGGCGACATAGTGAGACTCTGTCTCAAAAAAAAATAAGTATGAAATAAAGGGAAGGTGCAGTGACCATATCCATCCATTCATCTTCCTCTTTTGTTAAGTACTGATGGTGATTTGGTGGATGCAAATGTGCCCCTAATACAGCCTATAACTATTAAAAACAAAAATGTTTAAATTCTAACTTCTGTTAGCAGTGTACATGTAATAATTTTCAAGTATTATAAAATACTGTGAAGGAAAAACTTTAATATACCACCAACAAATTCCTATGTACCCAAACTAGCAATGAAATGCATGAATATGTAATTCACCTTGAGCAAAACATAAAAAAATAAAGACACAATAGCTCTAAATTCTTTATAACCTTCAAGGACAAGAAACCAGTATCTCTGAGAAGTTTGTTTTAATAGAATTGAACACTTAATTTTTCTCCCCACAGTAATCAAAGTGAACATTTTATCATTATTACTCTTGGTGTATCAAACTGAATTCCAGGAATGTAAGAAAGTCTGACTTGGAAATATTACATAGAAAAAGGTTGGATTAACAAACACATTGCATTTTTTAGTTTTTACTGATAAGTATACATTGACATCTACTTATCTGATAGCAGCACTGCTGGTTTTGAGTTTTTTTTCTTCCAGAGGGAATGCAGAATGGCAGTATTATCTTTGGAACAACTTAAGAAGATAGTAGCAAATAACAGAAGAATAACTTCTACACATATATTTTTCAAGGGCAATAAATAGACAAGTATATAATTATGAAAAAAATGTGCCTCAAATATGCTTTTGAAAAATTCTCAAGGATTACTGTTTTGTTTTTCTTGTTAAAATATAATGCACTATCACTACCATCTGTCCTGGGAAAACCAAAGCTGAGGTTTGAGTTTCCTCCCTCACTCAATAGAGTGATATCAAGAGTAAATCAGGATTGCAGTCAACCTGTTTAAGAAAACAGAGTTTTGCAGTATTTTTGATTATTTTACCAATGTACACACATTCTGGATTATAATCAGGATACTCACCAAATATTTCCTGTGAAAGTTTTATACCCCAAACAGGTTCTCTGGTGATTTATCATGCTAGGATAGGAAATTTGAAGCAATAACAAATTTTATAACATAAATAGAC
>CAUYPK010016503.1:0-12564 GCA_963574355.1 Loris lydekkerianus | reverse complement strand
AAAAAGCTCATCATCCTTAATCATCAGAGAAATGCAAATCAAAACTACTTTGAGATATCACCTAACCCCAGTAAGAGTAGCCCACATAACAAAATCCCAAAACCAGAGATGTTGGCATGGATGTGGAGAAAAGGGCACACTTTTACACTCCTGGTGGGAATGCACACTAATACATTCCTTCTGGAAGGATGTTTGGAGAATACTTAGAGACCTAAAAATAGACCTGCCATTCGATCCTATAATTCCTTTACTAGGTTTATACCCAGAAGACCAAAAATTACATATAACAAAGACAGCTGTACTGGAATGTTTATTGCAGCCCAATTCATAATTGCTAAGTCATGGAAGAAGCCCAAGTGCCCATCGACCCACGAATGGACTAGGAAATTGTGGTGCATGTATACCATGGAATACTATGCAGCCTTAAAGACAAATTGAGACTTTACCTCTTTCATGTTTACATGGATGGAGCTGGAACATATTCTTCTTAGCAAAGTATTTCAGGAATGGAAGAAAAAGTATCCAATGTACTCAGCCCTACTATGAAGCCAAATTATAGCTTTCACATGAAGGCTATAACCCAACTATAGCACAAGACTATGAGGAAAGGGCCAAGGAAGGGAAAGGGAGGGGAGGTTAGGGTGGAGGGGGGGTAGTGGGTGGGGCCACACCTATGGTGCATCTTAGAATGGGTACAGGTGAAACTGTACCTACTAAAGGCAGCATACAAATGTCTACATACAATAAGTAAGAAAATGCCATGAAAGCTACATTGAACAGTTTGATGAGAACATTTCAGATTGTATATGAAACCAACACATTGTACCCCTTGATTGCACTAACGTACACAGCTATGAATTAACAATAAAAAAAAAAAACTTCAAAGCTGATGGAAGCAGAAAAAAAAAATTCTGCTACAAAGTCAAAAAATATTACATGAAAATGAAAATAATTCTGTTTAATTTAATGGGAAATTGTGCTATATCCTACTCCAAGATACCCACAATTTTCACAGATTGAAAAATATGTCAACTGAAACAATGAAAAAAGCTTAAGTGATAAGCAACAGTCTGAAAGTTAAATGTAGATTATACAGGGAAGGCAACTTTATAGGCTTTGTTGTTCTCAGTCTTTTTTCTTCTTTCTCTTTCAATTTCTCAACCTTTTGGTGACTTTTGCACTTACACTGAACTAAAAATAAAATTATAGCACAGAAGAATACCTCTAGGGCAACATAAAAGCTAAACATGTGATTACTTTGAAAAATACGGAAACAGTGCACGTGCACTGCAGATCAAAGAGCCGTGGGTGCTGCTGCCCCTCCGTCCTCTCATTTCGCATATGGACACAAAACCAGATGTCTTGGGTTTACTCAAACATGGCTCACAGTTTAAACTTCTTCCAATTATTTCCTATAATAAACTGTATGTCATTGAAAATGGTGAGTGGTCTTGGCTTGAAATCCCAATATTACCTGTTGTTTATTACTTATTTAGTGAGGTCTTTTTTTGTTTTTTTTTTTGAGACAGAGTCTCACTTTCTTGTCCCCACTAGAGTGGTGTGGCATCATCGCTCACAGCAACCTCAAACTCTTGGGCTTAATTAATCCTCTTGCCTCAGCCTCCCAAGTAGCTGGGACTACAGGTGCCCACCATAATGCCCGGCTATTTTTAGATATGGGTCTTAGTCTGGTTCAGGCTGGTCTCGAACTCCTGAACTCAAGTGATCCACTCACCTCCGCCTCCCAGAGTGCTGGGATTTACAGGCATGGGCCACTGCACCTGGCCTATTTAGTGAGTTTTTGAGTGAAAAGATTGTAAGAAATTGGAAAGAGAGAGACAGAAAGGAAGGAAGGAGGGAGGCAGGGAAAGAAGGAAGGAGGGAAGGGAAGGGAAGGAGGAAAAGAAAAGAGAGAAAGAAGCCACAGATGAAGTGCAATACATTTTCTGGAGTTGTTATGGTAAGAAGTTACTAATATGTAAGAGAAAATATAAAAGATGAATGGCTGATCTGGTTAATGAATGAATGATCAGTAGGGCCCTCTGTCAGCCCCCTTGTTCTAGGGGAGAAGATGGGGAACTCTGGGAAGCATGTAAGAGTGGAAGAAGTGATGGGACACAAAAGAGCAGCCTAGTACAGAGAACAGAATATGAGGACATTCCAGCTACCCTTTGTTGATCATTCAGTGTATGTCAGGTATAGGGATAAGATTAGCTCATTTGACATCTCATTCTCCTGATTTGTCATTTTGCAGAAGGCTATATGTTGTTTCTACTCCTCAATCCTCATCCTTTTTCAGTGGCACAATTCTAAAGAAGATATGAGGTCAGACAATTAAGTTCTTGAACTCAGAAAAAGTGCTACATAGCTCACTGATGAGCTGACTGTCACCTTCAAAGCACTCCCCTAGGGAAGCTACACATCGACGCCAGTGCCTAGTCCACCCTCTAAAGCAATTTTGGAACTCTTTTTCTGGAAAGCTGTCCTCATACGTGGTCTGAAAATTAAGTTCGAGAATTCAACCAAAAACGAAAAAAAACTTTCAAGGGTGGACTAGGCCCTGGTATTGGTGCATAGCTTACCCAGGGGAGAACTTCAAAGGTGACTGTAGTGATATTCAGCAGTGAGGTATGTAGCACTTTTTCTAGAATGAATTCGAGAACTTAATTGTCTGACCTCAGATATCAAGTATTTTCTAGAAAACTCTGAATTTCAAAGACTATAAGGTCATGCATTTTCTACTTTCAATTTGGAGGACGTGGTGATCGTGGGGAGAGGACTACAAAGACTTGGGAGAGGGCGAATACTTTTCTAGTGTGAATGAAATAAGAAGAAGGGAACGATTTTCAGTTGGTATGCTTTTGTGCAGAATATTCAACTATGAGGGTATCCTCCCTGCTGTGCTCAGTATTTCTAGAGAATGTAAAACTGTTTTAGGTAAAAAAGACTAAACTTAGTCTTAATCATAATATTATAACTACTGACTTTTAACTTGAGTCCTGGCCCCCTTGATTCTGAAGGAGGAAAACAGAAACTGAATGGAGTGAATGAGTAGGAAATAGACATTTTCATTCCCTCTTTTAATCATGCTTCTTACATCATTGACTTATGATAATTCCTCTCTGTCCTACTAGTTTAGAAGAGTGAATTTCTGAGGTTATAAGGGCTGGAGAAAAAGGAAGAATAGCAGATTCTTCTAATTTCTTTGAAGACTGATGTTTTATATAAGCTTACATGAATTTAGTTTTAATGTTCCATACCTGTATTTGTTTTATTTTATTGATTGACTGATAGATTGATTGAGACAGAGTCTCATCAGTTGCCCTGAGCAGAGTGCCGGGGCATCATAGCTCACAGCAACTTTCAAACTCTTGGATTTAAGTGATTCTCTTGCCTCAGCCTCCTGAGTAGCTGGGACTACATGTACCACCACAATGCCGGCTATCTGTAATTGTTTTAATATAAAAATGATTTTTTTCAGCCAAATTTGTTGGTATAAAATCATCACCCCAGGAAGACTCAGTGTGTGGTATTTATTTGATGGCCTTTTTTTTTTTTTTTTTTTCTTTTTTTGAGACAGAGTTTCACTATGTCACCCTGGGTAGAGTGCTATGGCGTTGCAGCTCACAGCAACCTCCAACTCTTGGGCTTAAGCAATTCTCTTGCCTCAGCCTCCTAAGTAGCTGGGACTATAGGCTCCCGCCACAATGCCTAGCTATTTTTTTGTTATACTCATCATTTTTTAGCTGGCCTGGGCCAGGTTTGAACCCGCCAGCCCTGGTGTATGTGGCCGGCACTCTGACCACTGAGCTACAGGTGCCGAGCCTATTTGACGGCTTTTCGTGTAGCTCCCACCCCCATCACCACCCCATTGCCACACACTCCTCATTTGGGATGTATATCCTTATGAATTCAAAAGTAAATCAGGGTGGTGCCTGTGGCTCAAAGGAGTAGGGTGCTGGACTCATATGCCAGAGGTGGCACGTTCAAACTCAGCCCCGGCCAAAAACTGCAAAAGAAAAACAAACGAACAAATAAACAAACAAACAAAAAAGTAAATCAATCTTTGAAGCTTGGTTTTAGCATTTTAAACATGTATTTTCTTTCCAACAGTTCTGTTTCTCTTTCTTTAACTGGAAACTTCAGGGAAGGGTGATTCCATCAGACAAAGGGATCATCAAGCATGGGGTCAACCCTGTGTTAGCCACTGGCTACTACCACTTCCAATGGTCAAGTACGTGATTAGCAGCAACACTGAACAAATGCCTCCCACTTAGTGAAGACATGTGGGCCAACATTGACTGTTGCAGCCCTGGAAAACACAGGTTTTGAACAACATCTGGTACATCCATGCCCCATCCTTGAATGTTAAATTTTTCTAAGACTTCTGCATCTTGAGGCCTGGTATTATAATTAGCAGGAGACTACCGTTAACATCATATTATAGGCTTATGATCCAATCATTATCTTTGCTTCAATGATACTAATGATAGACAAAATATAAAAGGAGAAAACAAAACAGACATAGCCATACTCAAAATAAGATAATAGTCAGGGCACAATGGCTTACGCCTATAATCCTAGCACTCTGGGAGGCAAGGTTGGAGGATCCCTTGAGTTCAGGAGTTTGAGATCAGCCTGGGTGAGAGTGAGACCCCTGTCTCTACTAAAAATACAAAAATTAGCCAGCGTTGTGGTGGACACCTTTGTCCTAGCTACTCAAGAAGCTGAGGCAGGAGGATCACTTGAGCCCAGGATTTTGAAGTTGCTCTGAGCTAGGCCAATGCCATGGCACTCTAGCCACAGCAATGGTATGAGATTCTGTTTCAAAAAAAAAAAAAAAAAGAAGCAGAAATATAAATAGTGAGTGGAGCTGATGCAGCAGGGCCTTGGGTCTAAAATCAGACAGAAGTAGCTAAGAAATCAACTGTGGGCTGAAATGAGGCCTTAGTGCTCAGATAAGGCAGAGGATCAAAACCAGGTTCACTGTTTAATACCAGGCTCTGAGAGCAACACCCATAGCTCAATGGGTTGGGTGCCAGCTGCATACACAAAGGCTGGCGGGTTCGAACCCAGCCGGGGCCAGCTAAAACAATGACAACTGAAAGGAAAAATAGACAGGTGCTATGGCAGGTGCCTATAGTCCCAGCTACTTGGGAGGATGAGGCAAGAGAATTGCTTAAGCCCAAGAGTTGGAGGTTGCTGTGAGCTGTGACACTACAGCACTCTAACCAGGGTGATGTAGTGAGACTCTGTCTCAAAAAAAATAAAAATAAAAAATAAAAAAAGTTAGTGAACTAGGAGATAGTTTTGCATAACTCTTTCAGAATGCAGCACAGTGAGATAAAAGAAACAAAACATATGAAATTAAAGTTATGAGCCACAGAATACAGATTGAGAGGATGTAACATGCGTAGAATAGGGTTTCTAGAAGAGAACAGAAGGAAAGTCAGACAAGCAATAGTTGAAAAGATAATAACTGGTAATGTTACAGATTTGCAGAAAGACATGAATCTTTAGTTGGAAAATATATATTGTGTGAAAATCAAGCAAGGATTAAAAAAGGATATTTTCATATATAAAAAGATTAAGAAAGCTTACCACCTGTAGACCCCAGTTAAAGATGACTTTCAGGAAAAAAGTTCCAAGCAGAGTCCAAAGAGAAACGTGCATATACTGAGCACTAACATATTTGTAGTAATAGTAGAAGATTTTAGCACACATGTCTGAGAATCAGATAGATTGTTCAGATAAAATAAAAGTGTACCCTGCACTAAACAAATGAAAATTATATTCTTTTCAAGTGTACATTGAAATTAAACAAACAAGATTGTTACAAGTCACAAAAGAACTCTCAAATTTTAAATAATATTATATAGAACATATTTTCTAATTGTGATACATTTATATTAAACATTAACAATCTTAAGTATATATATATATATATATATATATATATATATATATATATATTTATTTATTTCTGTCTGTCTTTCTTTTTCTTTTTTTTTTTTTTGAGACACTGTCTCTGTCTGTTTCCCCGGCTAGAGTGCTGTGGAGTCGACCCAGCTCATAGCAACTTCAAACTGGGCTCAAGCGATCCTCCTGTCTCAGGCTCTAAGAAGCTGGGACTACAAGTACCTGCCACAACGCCTGGCTAATTTCTATTAGATTATTAATTTTTATTTTATTAATTGTTATTAGAATGACTCAATATTTTAAAGATACAAATTAGTCTACATTAAATAATCCATACACTTAACCCAAGCTAAATAAAATCTTTGAGATAGTTTTGAACAATGTCAACTTAGTGAAGCAGGAACTCTCACTCTTGCTCAATCTGGTTTTGAACTCCTGAGCTCAAGGGATCCTCTTGTCTGGGCCTCCCAGAGTGTTAGGATTACAGGTGTGACCCACAATGGGCCAAGAAAAAGATTTTAAACTACAAATGTTTGAAAACTAAAAACAAAAGTCACCCTCAATAATTCTGTGTTTTGTGTTTTTTTTTTTTTTAATTTTTTTATTTTTAGACAGTGTCTCACTCTGTCAGTCTGGGTAGAGTGCTGTGGCAACATAGCTCACAGCAACCTCAAACTCCTGGGCTCAATCAGTCCTCTTGCCTCAGCCTCCCTGAGTAGCTATGACTATAGGTGTGGGCCACCACCTCTGGCTAGTTTTGTTCCCCTATTTTTAGTAGGGACAGGGTCTTGCTCTTGCTCAGGCTGGTCTCAAACTCCTGAGCTCAGGCAATCCACCTGCCTTGGCCTCCCAGAGTGCCAGGATTACAGGCATAAGCCACAACACCTGGCCATCACTAATTCTTCTGCTAAAGAGGAAATCACAATAGAAATTGTGGATTATTTTTAGGATTGAATATCAATAAAAGTAGCGGCACACTAAAATTAGTGGAATATAGCTAATATAAGAGTTAAGATGAAATTTACAGCATTCAACACATTTATTAGAGATCAAGAGTGAAAATAAAATAGTTAAGTATTGTACTTGGGAAGGTAAAGAGAGAATAACAGGGTAAATCTAAAAGAAGTAGAATAAATGCTGCTGAGATCGAATAGTCTGAAAGAAAAAAGAAATAATAAACAGACAAACAAAAAACCCCAGTAGAATGAAGAAAATAGTAATGATAAAATTAAAGTGAAATAAAATAGAAAACTAAGAAATAGTAGAGTCTCAGCAGAGCAAAAGCTGAATTTTTGACTAGTTTAATGAAATTGTCAAATTTCTGGCAATATTAATCAAGAGATCAAAGAGAAAAGCATAAATAAACAATATTGAGATCATTACCACAGATACAGATTTTTAAAATGCACAAGTGCTGAATATGAACCAGTTTGTGATGCTAAATTTAAAAACTTTGACAGAATGGGCAATATTCTAAAAAAATAAAACATACCGAAAGTGAATCAGAATAATTATCACTAACTACTTAAGACAGTGACTTGGTAGTTTAAAAAGTCATCACAGGCTCCTCGGTGTCCATAGCTCAGTGGTTAGGGCGCCAGCCACATACACCCGAGCTAGCAGGTTCGAACCCAGCCCAGGTCAGCTAAACAACAATGATAACTATGACCAAAAAAAAAAAAAAAAAAATAGCTGGGCATTATGGCGGGCGCCGGTAGTCCCAGTTTCTTGGGAGGCTGAGGCAAGAGAATCGTTTAAACCCAAGAGTTTGAGGTTTCTATGAGCTGTGACGCCATAGCACTCTACTAAGGGTGACATAGGGAGACTCTGTCTCAAAAAAAAAAAAAAAAAGTCATCACACTTTGATAACATTAGACAATGTTATAGGCAAGTTTTTCTAAATCTTAAGAAATAGACAATTCATTTTGTATAAATTGTTCATAAAACAGCAAAATACAGATTTTATATTCAAGAAAAGTCTTTTTAAACCTAGTCTCAGAAATGAGATACCGTCACTTCTGCCACATTATCATTGGAAGTGAGTCACTGGGTCCAGCCCACACTAGTGGGGTTGGGGGGGGGGGGATTATAGAAAGGTAGGAGTGCCAGGAAGCGGGGATGCTTTGGGGTCCTATCAGAGGCTAGCTACCAACAACAGAATAGAGGAGAAAAAGTTCTTAAGGGTCCTAATAAAGGAAGAGAAAACATTAATTAGGATTTAAAATGTGTTCATAAGAAAAGACTTAAATTAGGAACAGAAGAAAAAGTTTTTACACTAATATAGTTTCCAAAAACCTATAAAAAGCATGATACTTAATGGAGAAATTCTGGAAACTTTGTCATTAAAGTCAGAAAAAAGACAAGACTGGCCCCTTCACCACCACTAATCGAGATTGTAGAAGACATTCTAGTTAATGCAGTAAGACAAGAAAAAGAAATAAAAGTTAGGATTGGGAGGGAAGAGTCAAAATCTTCAACATCACCGATGGTAGGATTGTCTAAATAGAAAAATCCAAGCACACAAACAATTAAGGACTGGTAATAGTTGGGAACAGTAGTAGGTACACTTTCAACAGACTTACTGAAATCAAGATATTTGCTATAAATCATTAACAATCCAGTAGAACATGTAATCACACACACACAAAACCCAAGAATACATAATCACTGTTCTTTCAGTGTAGTTTGTCTCTCTAAACTCATGTTAGAATTTGCTTCCAATATGGCAGTGTTGGGAGATTGGGCCTCGTGGGAGGTATTTGGGTCGTGGGTATGGATCTCTCATGGATAGATTAATGCATCTCTGACCGGATTAGTTACCAGACAGCCAGAGTGAGAGTAGGTGGTTTCTTCTCATTTTGGTCTCTCTCTCTTTTTTTTAAAAGTCAGAGTCCCACTTTGTCACCCTTAGTAGAGTGCTGTAGCATCACAGCAACCTCCAACTCCTGGGCTTAGGCGATTCTCTTGCCTCAGCCTCCCCAGTAGGTGGGACTACAGGTGCCTGCCACAACACCCTGCTATTTTTTTGTTGCAGTTTGTCTGGGGCTGGGCTCAAACCCTCCACCCTTGGTATATGGGGCTGGCGCCCTACACACTGAGCCATAGGCACCGCCCAGTCTCTTATATTTTTATAATTAAGTGCATAGCAATATTTGCTTGATATTTTGAATAGGATCATTTCAAATTACTGTCTTGGTTCATTTTTGTATTGCTATAACAAAATATAGTAGAACCTCCGTACGTTGACAACCCAAGGACTTTAACAAATTGGTCAACATACAGAGGTGGAACTTCCATTGAGCATATGTGGTGCATGTCTGGTCTATGAAATTAGGTCAGCTTGGCTCGGCGTCCATAGCTCAAGTGACTACGGTGCCAGCCATATATGCCAAGGCTGGCAGGTTTGAATCCAGCCTGGGCCTGCTGAACAACAATGACAACTACCACCAAAAAACAGCCAGGCATTGTGGTGGGTGCCTATAGTCCCAGCTACTTGGGAGGCTGAGGCAAGAGAATCTCTTAAGCCCAAGAGTTTGAGCTTTCTGTGAGCTGTGACACCATGGCACTCTACCCAGGGTGACAGCTTGAGACTTTGTCTCAAAAAAAAAAAGAACTTAGGTCAACTTAAGAAGGTGGTCGATGGACGGAGGTGATCAACTATGGAGATCCTACCATATATACAAGACTATTTTGGAAGACTATAACACATTTCAAGTATCATACAGAAAGATCTGTAAAAAGAAGATATAAACTAGCTTTATAGATGGAATAACTCAATATTTTAAAGATACAAATTAGTCTACATTAAATAATCCATACACTTAACCCAAGCTAAATAAAATCTCTGAGATAGTTTTGAACAATGTCAACTTAGTGAAGCAGGAACTTTGTTACCCAGATGTCCTTTCATTGAATGATCACGGGTTAAGGTGAACCGTAAGAAAAAAAATTGGGAAGAATGGAAGGTGGAGGTGAGACAGTAGCTGTTTTTTATGCTCTGAAGTCAGGATCTGTTGCAGCCAGGCTTTGTTGCCGCTCATGCAATTGCAGCTGGACCAGCCTGGTGGCAGCTCTGTGATGGGACAGTGTCAGTGGATCCTGCCAGTCACCTGTATCCCTGAGGCTGGGGGCAGTGAGAGAAAGACACACACACACAGTCTTGCCTTGTGGGCTCCTAATCATTTCTGCTCTTAACCATTCTCCTCCTTTCCCTACTGCTGGCTTTTCTGACTTCTTGTCTGACACCACAATCAATAGCCTTACATGAAATGCTCACCCATGTCCCACAATTGTGTGAGGTCTTAGCCCTGTAATAAATCCCCGATTCTATATCACTGACAATGGTTCTGTGTTTCTGATCAACCCCTAACCTATGAAGTCCCATCCCAAGTGAGCATTTCATAGCAATCTACAGGCTAATCCAAAAATTAATTTGGAATATGAAGATGCCAAGAATAAACTAAGAGAATTTGGGGAAAAAAAACTAGAAGAAAAGAGGAGAATATGGGAGGAGATTTGCCCTGGCAGATATAGCTATTTAATCAAAAGCAATATGACATTGGAGAAGGGATAAAGTAAAAAGACTAATAAAAAGGAACAGAGAGGGTGGCGCCTGTGGCTCAGTGAGTAGGGCGCCGGCCCCATATACAGAGGGTGGCAGGTTTAAACCCAGCCCCGGCCAAACTGCAACAAAAAAATAGCCAGACATTGTAGCCAGCGCCTGTAGTCCCAGCTAGTTGGGAGGCTGAGGCAGGAGAATCGCCAAAGCCCAAGAGCTGGAGGTTGCTGTGAGCTGTGATGCCACGGCACTCCACCCAGGGTGACAGCTTGAGACAGTTTCAAAAGAAAAAGGAATAGAGAACCCACAAGACACCCACACTTACATGAAAGCATGATATGTGATAGAGAAGGTGTCACACATCAGCAAGGAAAAGATGGACTATTCTATAGACGTTGCCGTGGCAACAGGATAGCTATATGAGAAAAAATTAAATTATGTGCCCCTGACAATCTATCATATACAAAATACATTCTAGAATAATTAAAGCTCTAAATATGAAAAGCAAAACTCTAAAATGAATTATAGGAGACTGTCAGGATAGGGAAGAAAATTTCTAAACAAAACACAAGAAAACTATAACCATAAAGGAAAAGTTGATACTTGTGACTATATTAAAAGAACAATAACAAGAACCAAATTTTTGAATGATAAAAGACACTCAAAACAGTGTTCAAACACAAATTACATTTTGAGAGACTACTGTGTATTTATACACAACCAATGAAGGGTTGGCATCCAGAATATACAAAGAATACAAAAAACTCCTGCAAATAATTGAGAAACAACCTGTTGACCAAAAAAAAGGAAAAATGGGAAAAGATTACAAACAGGAAATTCCTATAAGAGACTGACTGATCTGAAGAGGAAAAAATGTGCAAAGATGTTCAGTCTTACCAGTAATCATATAAATGCAAATTAAAATAAAAATGAGATGTGGCCTGGAGTGGTGACTCACACCTGTAATCCTAGCACTCTGGGAGGCTGAGGTGGGAGGATCACTTGAGCTCAGGAGTTCAAGACCAGCTTGAGCAAGAGTGAGACCCCCATCTCCACTAAAAACTAGAAAAATTAGCTGGGTGTGGTGGGGGCCTGTAGTCCCAGCTACTCAGGAGGCTGAGGCAGGAGGATCACTTGAACCCATGAGTTTGAGGAGATAGGCTGATGGCCCTGGTACTCTAGCTGGGGGAGTGGAGGGTGTGGGGGGGGGGGAGAAAGAGAGAGAGACTCTGTATCAAAAGAAAAAAAAAATGTTAGCCTAAAATGTATTAGCTCATGCCTATAATCCCAGCAGTTTTAGAAGCTGAGGTGGAAGAATGGCTTGAAGCCAGGAGTTTGAGACCAACCTGGGCAACATGGCAAGACCTGGTTGCTAAAAATCTGGAAAAAAACAATTAAGTGAGTGAGGCATACTCACCTGTGGTCCCAGCTACTGGAGGCTAAGGCTAGCAGATCATGGGATTGAAGGAGTTTTAGGTTACAATTAGTTATGCTTGTGCCATTGCACTCCAGTTGTGGTGACAGAGAAAGACCCTGTCCCCACCACCAAAAAAAAAAAAAAAAGGAAAAAGATATAATCTCACATACATCAGGTTAATGAAAACCCAAAATCAACAATACTAGTGAAAATGTGGGAAAAAAATAAACTTCACACATTGTTGGGGAGCATAAATTGGGAGAGCCACTATAGGGGAAATTTGGTAATATCCATGGAAGTTGAAAATATATGTACCCTATCACCAAGAATATATCCTAGAGAAATTCTCACAAGGATTTCATTACAGTGTTGTAACAGCAAAAAAGAGATATATAACAATTATATGAATGAGTTAGACCTACATCTAGCAATATGGATGAAATCTCAAACACAGAATGTTTGAATTTAAGAAAGCAAGTTTCAGGATGTATGTAGTATCTTTCATGCAGATTTATTTTTTTTATTTTTATTTTTTTTGAATATTATCATATTTATTTCCCTACAGGTAATTTTTGTATAGCTTCAACATATTCTCCTCAAAAAGACAAAAAGTCTCAAAGTTTAGAACTGGATCACTTGGCCCTTTCTTTTCTTATCTCCTCCCAGTTCA
>CAUYPK010016502.1:0-28913 GCA_963574355.1 Loris lydekkerianus | reverse complement strand
GGTGGTCAGCAGCTGGTGTGATTCACTATAACTTTCTGCAACCAGGCCAAACCATCACAGCAGAGTCCTATTGTGAGGAAATCGACAAAATGTACCGAAAATTGCGTCAGCAGCAGCCAGCACTGGTCAACAGAAGAGGTCTGATCCTGCTCCATGACGACGCCCAGCTGCATGTCTCACAAATCACCATCCGAAAATTAAATGAATTGAGCGTCGAAGTTTTGCCCCACCCACCATACTCCCCAGACCTCTCGCCAACTGACTACCATCTTTTCAAGCACTTCGATAACTTTCTCACCGGTAGAACCTTTGCCAATCAGGACCTAGCAAAAATGGCCTTCGTTGACTTCATCGAATCCCAAGCACCCAATTTTTATGCCGACGGAATTAATTGACTTGTGTTACGTTGGCAAAAGTGCACTGATTCAAATGGCGCTTATTTCGATTAAATTGAATATTCACTGAGATATTACAGTTTAAAGTAGACTCATAAAAACGGACAAAACTTTTGAAATGACCTAATACTATATACACATAGAATGTTAATTTTTTTAATTATGAAATATTGAAATGACAATTCATTTGCTTTTTCTTGCATCAGGAAATGGCAAGATCAGGGGATTTTGTGTTGGATGGATCAAAATGTGGACATGTATTAGCTGTGTCATTCTCAACAGTTTGCTTAACTCTTTCAATTTTCCTCATTTATAAAACTGTCTAAATGCTTTTGCCAAAATCACCAAAGACCTCCCTATCCCTGAAATTACAAAGACCTTCTTAGGCCTCATTGCCTTATTACACTCTTCTACTGATTTTTCTCCTCTGTGGGACTGTCTACCTCCTTGGCTTCTGGGATACAACACCCTACCAGTTATCCTGCAAAACCATCTGTGTTTTTCTCAACATGTGATCTATCCTGCCTTTAACACTTGAGTCCCTTATGGCTTAGTCAGAGGCTTTCTTCTTTTTTTATAAAATTCTGTTTCTTCCCATATGCCCTCTCTAGGGATCCTTATGTATCCTAATGGTTTCTCATAGTATTTTTAAATTAATTACCATCAAACTTATGTTCCTGGTCCAGATCTTTCATCCAGTCAGCCAGTGCTTGACTCAATGTTAATTCTTCGATACTACCAGGTACTTCATTTTCCATGAACCTCAAACTCGTCTTTTCCTTTCCTCCCCAGGAACTCAATTTTCTCAGTGAATGGTAGTGCCCTCAACTGATTGTGTAGGTCAGGAATAGACGCCTGTTTCTCACCCACAACAGATGATCCATCATAAAAGAGTATTATGTGTACCTTCTAAATGCCCATTCCTCTTCCTCTGCCACCATCTTGGTCTAAGCCAACACCGTTTCTGTTACAATTATTATAATGGCCTCTAAACTCTGTCTCCACATCCACTCTTGCCTCATCTTAATTGTCACCCTCCAACATGTGGACCTCCCTTGCTTTAGCTTAGCACTCATTCTTCCCTTCTCTTCTGCCCTCCTAGCCTATAGTTTCTTTATTTCATTTCCCTTCTTGACTTAGAAGCTTAGGATGTTCTTCTCCTTCATACTGGATACTTGTTCTCCCTCTAGGTCTGAGTGGATGTCCTTTCCTCAGAGAAGCTTTCTGGACTTCATGAACCAGGTTGAGTCTCCTTGTCGAACATTTTCCCAACTCCCTGTGATCATCTTTTGAGGTCTTTATTAAAATTTTTGTCTCAAATGTGCCAACACACACATGAAAATATGCTCATTATCCCTAATCATCAGAAAAATGCAAATAAGGATCACCCTGAAATATCACCTAACTCCATTGAGAATAGTCCACCTCACAAAATCCTGAATCTGCAGATGCTGGTGTGGATATGGAGAGAAGGGAAGACTTTTACACTGCTGGTGAGACATGGGTTGCCAGTAAGACAGTGAACAAATCAGAAAAAGCCTGGTCTGCACTGAATAAACTAACACAGCCTCTATGGAAGAAGTATGGAGAATTCTCAAAAAACAAAACAAAACAAAAAACAAACAAACAAACAAAACAACTAAAAGTCAATTTTCTATTTGATCCTGCAATCCCATTACTAGGTACCTACTCAGAAGAAAAAAAACATTTTACCACAGGGATATTTACAGTAGAATATTTATTGTAGCTCAATTCACAATTGCCAAGATGTGAATCAACCCACCTGCCCATCAACCCATGAATGGACTAACAAACTGTGGTATGTGTATACTATTTATCAGTATCACAGAGGAGAACTATTCAGCCATCAGAAAATAAGAATAAGTACTATTCAGCCATAGGAAAAGATGGAGACTTTACATCTTTTGCGTTTACCTGGATGGAGTTGAAACACAGTCTTCTTAGTAAAGTATCTCATGAATGAAAAAATAAAGTATCCAATGTACTCAATAGTAATATGAAACCAATATATAAACAACTACAGGCCCACATGAAAGAAAAAACACTAGTCTAGGGAGGCGGAGGGGAGAGAAGTGGGGGGAAGAAGGAGAAGAGAGGGTAATTGGTGGGATCTCACCTAATGTACACAACATGAGGGTGTTCAGCACGCCCCCTATAGTTCAACTACAACTTGATCTTTACCTTAGAATTGAAAACAATGTAACCTAAAACATGAGTATCCTCATACAAATCTGGAAAAATGTTATTGTCTCAATCTTTTTGTGTAGCCCAATAGTACTTTGTTAGATACTGACATTTTCCCTAATCTAATGGTCTTGAGTATGTTTCACAGCATCACTTAAACCCATCGTTAACATCCAATGGTCAGGATAATCCTGTCGTCTTCCTAAAAAAGACTGTTCTTGAGTCTTTTAAGAAGTCCATGACCTTGACATTTCATTGGTTTGTTCCTTTGTTTTTTTTTTCTTAGCTGGTCAGGGCCAGGTTGGAACCCACCACCCTTGGTATATGGGGCCAGCACCCTACCCACTGAGCCACAGGCACTGCCCTGGTTTGTTCCTTTTAAACTTGATGCCCAAATAATGACTTGCAATGGGGAAGCTTGATGAGTTCACACAGGGCCACAACAAGAGAAAGCTGCTGAGAAAGGCTCCCCAAATTTTAATCTTCAGGTCTTGATCTGGTCAAATAAAATAGAACCAGATAGACATGGGTTGCCAGTAAGACAGTGAACAAATCAGAAAAAGCCTGGTCCACACTGAGTAAAGTCAAGAAAGTTGTAATTGGCAACATCTGGTATAATAATGGGTCAGAAGGTGTACGAAGAAGTGACAAAGGCAGCTGTAGATTCCAAATTTCACTGTCACATGCAATTATGTGATCCCATATCATTTATGATGATACTGTTAAATGTAAAAGGTGGCAATATGCCTGTATAAGATATAACTTTATGGAAACAAAACAGATTTCATACACAGTTTGTGGAATTTTGTTTTAATACTACATAGTTACTCCTTATATAATTATTGCCATTTAAATTAAGTATTAGTTTTCACAGAATAATTCATCTAATCATTTGCATTTCATTTGCATTTTATGTTCCCGTTACTTTTAAAGAGTTTAAAATCTCACTTGTGGACAATTAAAATGAACTTTTATATTTCTAAATCATACATTTAATTTAAATGTGGTGGTATGCCATAAAATATTTTATTTGGATGTCAGGTTTATAGCCATTAAAAATTGGTATGGTGTATAAATTGAGCTTCACTTCGATGACAATGTCCTTTTACTCAGAATTTATTTTTCTGGGATCTCCAGCAATCTTAGAATGTTTCTGTGAAGACTGAACTGACATCCTCTCTTAAAGAGTCCTCTGCCAGTGGGGATGGGTGTGAGATAGGAACAGGGGTGGTTCCAAAGACAGAGTTGTACTTGTTGGTAGATGGAGAAAAGCAGGGTTGAACCCTAGTTAAAGGAGACATGAAGATGGGTTCCAGGAGGGAGTGATCACAGATGAGTGTAAGTGAGATTATTCTCTGAGTTGTCTCAACAAGGAACCAGGTGCCCTCTGAAGAGGCGAGAGCAATTACTGAGTCTCTCAAGTTCAAATCTAACTAGAAAACTATTAATGAAGGCAAAGAGACCTTGAAGAAATGTATGATTCATTTTGGAACTGTTGAGCTGGATATCAATGGTGAGATTATTTTTTCCCCTTTTCTTAGACTACACATTTAAAACCTAGAGCCAAAAGACATGGAATTATTTTGGTTCTTGCCCAAAGCAATAGAGAGATGATTTTCAGGGGATGCCCAAAGACACTAAAACACACTGTTAAATGAACAGATATTATTTAAATAGGTGGAAACCAAGGAGAGATGATCTCTTTGTGATTAAAATAATGGTTCCAGTATATAAGTCATGTTAATAATTAATGGCCCATATATCTTGTAACTATTTACAGAACAAGGTAGATTTCAGAGGGTAGAAGAACAATTTTATTCTTTATCAACATTTCCTTTAAATATCCCTGTGTTGAATGGCTCCTTCACTACTGCTAGATGAGATCTTAGGGAATTGCCCCCATTCTTCTAGTTCCTGGAGGTCCAATGCAATGATCATGTGAGTACAAACTTTCCGCCAAGGCAAAATCTCCCCCTTTTCAGCTCATGTTGGGTCAGGCCACATTTTCTTGCTTTTCTTTTACTACTTTTTCTCAGTGTCAGCAGAGGTGGAGAGTGTTGAATTGATCAGACATACAGTCCCCTTTGGCTGGGACACACTGCTCCCTAATAGGGCACCTTGGCAAACTGAATATTTAAATTGAAGAGATTTGATAAAGCAGTAGAAATGTAGCATAAAGACTACTTGGATTTCACTGTTTATCCAGCCTTCCTTATGAAGGCTTTCATGTCATGTAAAACTTATGTTCAGTAAATTTGTATGTTTACCTTTTGTTAATCTTCATTTTATTACTGGAGCCTCAGCCATGAAACTAAGATGGGATAGGAAGAAATATTTTTTCCTTCCTTACAGCTAATATGGTTGTGATCTGATATTGGTGCTTTCTGAATGCAGCAGATTCCAAATTCTAATTCTTTCTTTGTGGATTGCTTGGGAGTTATCTGGAGACCCTGTGCCCCACACTGTGGCTCTTCCTCTCTATTTTCGCTCTGGCTGGCTGCTGAAGCTCTTTCCTCTCAATCACCTGCTTCCTCTGTTGGGCCACCTCTTCCCTTTTAAAAGGTGATCGTGGACAGAGACCCTTTTAAAGGACCCACAACTGGTTCTTTCCCACAGATTAACTTCTAGCCTTTGGCAAATCCAAGATGTCCCCTCTTGTCCCACCAAACTGTGGAAGTTCAGACTGTTCCTTTAGGTAGCTGTGGCTCCTCCCCTTCCCCAGGCCAAAGAAGACTTGCAGCTGTAATTTTTTCTGACCTGCTTCAGATTCTTGTTTCTGCCTTTCCTCAAATTCTAGGGGATGAGTGCCTAGCTCTGTGGGTGGTTATGTTGAAACCACACTCCCACAGCTGACGGTAGAAGGAAGCATGTCTTGCCCCTTCCCTGGGATTTCTGGTGGGCTCAGAACACAGAGCACACTGACAACACTCCCTGAATCAAGTTCTCATCTCAGGGACCTCTTCTCTCACTTGGCAGGAGTGGTGCTGTAATTGCTTAACATGTGTCCAGCAACTCATAGAGGGGCCGTTTGCATCTACAATTTTATTCACTGTTTTTGGAGCCTCTATTGATAATTCTAGACAGCAGAATAGTTGGTATGACATCCTTTTATACACAGATGACCCAGGGCCATACCCCCATGATATATTTTGTGGTAGGAGAATTCTAAAGTTACCCCCAAAATACTCTTGTTATTCAGTCAACACTATTCCAGGTATGGCAGCAAAGGCGCATTGCAGATGTAATTAAGTTACTAATCAGTTGACCATGAGCACACTGCATAGGCCTAGCAAATAATAGAGATAATGCTGGATTATCCAAGTAGACCAGATGGACTCATACAAACACTTAAAATTGGAAGTGGAAAGCAGCGTAGTCTATAAAGAAGATGCAGAAGAAGAGGGAAGTAGGAGACACAGAGGAGAAAAGGAGGCTGAGGGGCTGGAAGCACTGCTGACTCCCCAGGAAGGTAACAGGGACTTCAGTCCAGTCATCATGCTGAGTTCTGCCAATAGTTTGAATGTGCTTGGAAGCAGATCCTCTCAGAGCTTCTCAATAAAAACTCAACTTGCTGACATCTTGGTCCTGGCTTTGTGAAACTTTTAAAGCAGAGAAACCAGCCGAGTTGATTTAAATTTCTAACCTGTAGGATAATAAATGTGTATTTTTTAAGCGGCTAAATTTGTGATAATTTGTTACCTCAGCATCAGGAATCTGATACACTTTCACTCCGATGACCACATGCTTCTGGGGTCTCTGGCCCTGTCCCTGCCCCAGAGCTTATGAAAGCCCAAATGTGCAGAGACAAGTGTTTGATCCTTTTTATAGGATGTGTTTCAGGGGAGTGAGGAAGGGGATGGAGCTTCTGACATACCTTGGAAGCCACAGATTTACATGGCAATGACAGTATTTTATCTATATTTCTCCTATTTAAAAGTGACTTGTGGCAGCCTCTTAAGTTCTTACAGCAAAACAACAATAAAACAAAAATCACATTATGGGCTCGAAACCTTCTCCTCTCTTGTTGACTTTGCTTGCTAATGACTGTGTATGCTGTGGCCTCGTTTGTACTCTCTATCTGATGAATTGCTGTTTTCAGGGGCAGAAAAAAGATGGAAAGGACTTTCTTTATTGGATACTTGAGTAGGAGGCTCAAGATTTTAAAGAAGAACAGCCAGGGTTTGATGACACCATCAGTGGTTTGCAGACAATCTTTCCAGAATCAAAATTTACCTGAAAAATGATGTCTTGCCTCAAGTGTTCTTCACACAGTTCTATGTGATCTGAGATCCTTCAACCAAGTCCTGGATGCATTCTAAGCAGAAATATCCATTTAATGCAAGAACCACAGCAGGTGGCATTTTTTGGAGGTATCATATAAGACCTAGCTGTCTTATGAGCCCAGTGCCTATATCATGGACATGGGAACAAATACAGACAGACCCCATTTGAGTTCATGAGCTCCAAAAGCATCTGTTTCCCACACCCCCATAGGAGCAAATTATTTTTGCTCCATCAGACATCCAGGGATATTTGCTGGTGAGCCAATTTGGTTGGAAGAGGACAGTCTTTTCAAAGCTTTCTCATTCTTTGCTTTGGGCTAATTAGTAACCCTAAAGTTGCCTTCCACCTCCAATTCCTTAAGACACCTGGAAATGCAGAAATAGATTAGAAAGCAATTTAAAAATTGACAGGAAGCTAAAACTCATCTCTTACACACAAAATGTAGGCATTTCAAAAGCAAATATGTGAGAATAATCTTGTTGCTAATTTCCTGTTAACAATGTAAACTGATGCTCATTAAAACACTTAAAAGCAGCAGGAACTGGGAAAATTTTCTTGGCAATGTGTTTGCACCCTAAAGACTATTTTCTATAGCTACACCAGAAGCATCCTGAACCTAGACTCAGTACTTTCTGTAGCTTAATTAACAATCGCACAATGTAAGCACAAAGGCAGTAATTATAAAGAAAAAACAACTCTGAAAAATGGAAAGTATTGACTAAGAATGCTAAGGAGAAAGAAGTCCAGAGGATAAGGGTTGCAAATAAAAGCCAGAAATAGGGATAGAAAGAACAATGGTGACATTTCTTCTATTCATCTTCTACTGTACCAGTCAGTGGTTACAATGTGGCCACCCATGTCGTGAAGTCTCCACAAGGAGCCTTCATAGGGTCTTTATAGAGACTGAGGATGGAAACAATGAAGTAATCCTGCCCATCCTACTTGCCTTTATAATTTAAGTTGTTCCCCAAAGTATATTATTGAATGTTCTGTCCAGAAAAACATCTTGTGACTCAAACGATGGGATCATTACCACATTTTCTGGAAAGCTCTTTGAACAATAACAGCCTTTACTATTAGGAATGTATTGTTGAAGTTCAGCCAGATTTTGTCATTATTCATCTAATCCAAGAGTTTGGCTATAGTTTTTCTGGCCACCCCCAAACAATTGCTTCCTTCAGTATATGTGTATAATACTTCAAGCTTGAGCCATCACTTGCAGCAACATAGATCCCAAAGAAATGGTTGGTTGAATGAGTATTTCTAGGCAAATGGGTGGATGAATAGAGGAGTTATTGTCCACTCTGTGCCTTTGATTCCTCAGTCTGCTTTCTGAAAGTCTTTGGTAGGGCCAGGACAGGTGTGAAGGAGATGAAGAAAGACATCTTCATGCCTGTCTTCTGTCTTTGAACCTGTGGGACACATGGTTTGGGGAAATGGGAGTGTATTAGTTTTCTAGGTCTGTTGTAATGAAGTACCTCAAACCCAGTAGCTTAAACAACAGAACTTTGTCTCATAGTTCGTGAGGCTGGATGGCTAAGATCAAAGTGGCTGCTAGGCTGCTTCCTTCTGAAGACTGTGGGAATCTGCTCCCGGTCTTTTTCTGGGGATGTGTTGACACACACAGGAGATTGTGTGGACAATTTTCTGGCATTCTCTGGATTGTGGGTACATCATCCCCCCTCTGCCTTCAGCTCCACATGGCTCCTAGTGGATTTATGTCTGTGTCCAAATTTCCCATCATCATGATCAACTAGATCACCCTAGGTTACTCCCCCACGCCCCATAGTGTGATATCACATTATTTTAACTAATTGTATTGGCAAAAGCCTTATTACCAAAAAAAGATCACATTTTGAGGTTCTGTGGGTTGGAATCTCAAGATATGAATTTGGGGTTGGGCATAATTCCATTCATAATGGGTGGGAATCATTCTTCATACCTACTTCTCACCCACACTCTTATGTCCAATCAGTCTATTTGCCCTTCTAGTCATTTATAGAATCTACTCAACATTTTTTCCACCTGTGCTATTGATTCTCTACTCCAGGCTATCATGACATCATCATGTCTTGATTACTTCAATAGCCTCTTAATTTGTCTTTCTGCTACTAATTTTGCCAAGTTCAAGTCTGTTCCCCACACTATATAAATGGATATTTGAAAAGGCAAATATGATCATGACACCTTCCCTTACATCTCTTAGTGGGCTGTGTCAGTCCTACAAGCAGCTTCACCAGCCTCATTCCTCTCCTACCTTTTCATTCTCTGCACCCAGACACATGGGATCTACTCTCAATTTTTCTGTCAAACTGAACTGCAAACCACCTTCACTCTTCCACATACTGCTCCCCTCCTGGAAGGTTCATTTCTTCTTCCTGACTTGGACAACCCCTTCTTATCTTCTGGTTTCAGCTTAGATGTCATTTCCTCAGGGAAGCCTTTTCTGCTCCCTATGACAGGTCAAGTTGCCATTATTTAACTTAATGACAAAAGGCAGCCACGCTTCTAGTACTTACCAAAAATCTAACCAATTGATTTCCTAGAAAGTATTTCTTTAGTTAATATTATATTTTGGATATTTGATTCTCCAAATTCCCGGGTTGAAATTTGATCTCCAACGTTGGAGGTGGGGCCTAACTGGGTCACGGGGGCAGATCCCTCATGAATGGCGTGGTGCATTCCACAGCAGGCTTGGTCCTCTGGGTGTTCAGTAAGCTGAGAGCTGGTTGTTAAGAAGAGCCTGGCACCTCCGCCCCCTCTCTCTGGCTTCCTTTCTAGTCATGTGATCACTGCATACTCTGCCTCCCCTTCACCTTCCACCTTGAGGGGAAGCTTTGGACTTGATTTTTTAATATGGCCTGACATAATTTCTGCATTAATTACTTAATCTGTGCATTTATTCAACATACATTTATTGACAGTCTGCTATGTACAAGCTCTGTCCTGGGAACTGAAGATAAAACAGTGATCAAGAAGGATAGCCCTGCCCCTCCGCAGCTCACATTCTAGTGAGAAAGAGACAAGCAACACATGGGCATAGAATAGAATTTCAGGTGACAATAAGCACTGAGAAATAGATAATGACAAGGGAAACGGGAGAAAGGAACCCTTCGGAGGTGAGATGTGAGTTAAGTCCTAAATTCAACCAAGGATAAATAGAGAAAGAAAATACCAGGTGTGGGAATGCTTGAGGGCAGCCAGGACCTAGGAGACAGAGGGGGCAGAGGCCAGGATGGAGGCTGAGGAGGTCCACGTCATTCTGGGCTGTGCCCTCCAGTTAAAGCTGGATGTTATTTTAAGCATGATAAGAGGCCTATAGAAGTACTGAGAAGGGCTTGGTGCCTTTTTTAGGCTACTCTGTTGCCCTGCAGCAAAGAAACTGTTAGGGAATAGAAGCAGAGGCAAGTCCCAGCTGGGTAGACGGGCAGATGCCTCAGACAGTAAGCATGTACCGCCTGGCTTATCTTTTGGTACGCCAAGAACTCAGAAATCCCAGGTAGGATCCCTGTCTGTGAGCTCTGCTCTCTGGTACCCTCCTGGCCACCCCAGCTTCCCAGCAAACGTCTCTGGTGCCCCATGCATGAGCTCAACCCTGGCTGCTGGAAGGAGCCCCTCCTGGCTCCGGCCCTCCTGAGGGGGCAGCTCGCTCTGCACACCCCCGTCCCTCTCCTTGCAGGGCCCACAGCCGGGGTACAGCCACGTCCCCACCACAGCAAACTCAGTTTCCCGCATCATCTCATCGGGGAGCGTGCTGGGCCACACCTCCCTGGGTCAGACCCCCCGGTGGCTCAGCTTGACCAGGAAGAAGAAAGCTGGGGAAGCTCAGAGCAGGTGGGAGGAGGCGGCAGAAAGACAAAGACGGAGACCTTGTTTTATTTACTTTTTTGCAAACTTAATGTCCAGCAGAGGCTCCATAAGTGGTTTTTCAGTGGGAAAAATACTAAATGCTGAACGTACTTAGTGTCCAAGGCAGCCATATAGAAAATTCCAGGGTTTCCTGTGAAATGGCAAGTCCTTGAGGACTTGCGCTCAGAGGACAGCACTGCTCCCAGCTCCGCCAATGCCTGGCGCATATGTTTGGATGACTATGGATTTGATATTTCACAGTCAACAGACTTCAGCTCCCACTACAACCTTGAGAACAAACTAACCCAAAACTGGAACTCTTTTCAAGAACGAAAGTGATAGCTGGCATTGTGGTGGCCCAGTGGGACCAGCTCAGTGGGAGCGCTCATGCAGCCGTCCTCCTCCTGTCCCCTGCAGGGCAGAAGCTTCAGTCCGCAGTTATCGCAGTTATTGCTGAAAGTCCTCCCACAGTGATCCCTGACAGGTCGCTGGAGGAATGTCAGTGCCCTTCCTACCCATTAGGATGCAGCATAACCGGTGGCCTCTCCTTCCCTGCCTGTGAGCTCAGAGTGCCTGGAGCTTCAGGGAAGAGTAGACCTCGGGCAAGGCCCTGAGTCTTGCTGAGTCGCAGCTTCCTCGTCTGTGCAGGAGAGGAAATGTAGTGTTTTCCCCTCACCTGTCATTGAGTTCATGGCTGAGGTCCCTGTAACGAAGTACAGACTATCAAGAGAAAAAGGTAACATCTGTAGTTCATATCAGCTGTACATGATATAGGAGCCTTCAGAAGGGAAGGCTCAAAGACACAGTGAAACTGTGTTTTTATGGACAGTCCTGCAGAAGTATGATGGGAAGCAAGAGTGTACCGTTTAGTGGTATAAGGGGTGGGGTGGGGTGGGGCTTAGCAAGGCCTGTGTGCTTAGACTCATGTTGGCCTCACCAAGTCATCACATCCCACTCCTCCAGGCACAGGGCAGTCTATTCGGATCTGGAGACCCGTGTCACGGAAGATAATTTTTCCACGTCTAGGGGGAGGGGGTTGGTTTTGATATTATCCTGCAAGAAATTGACTTATCTGCAAATAATCTGTATTTGCAGCTGCACTTCAGTGCTTGCCTCACGGCCTCAGCTCCACCTCAGCTCGCCAGGCATTAGATTCCCACAAGGAGTGTGCAACATGGAATCCTCACCTGTGCAGTTTACAGTGGGGGGTGGGGGGTGCACCCATAAGAATCTAATGTCACAGCTGACCTGACAGGAGGCAGCATTCAGGAGGTGATGTGAGCCGGGACGAGCAGCTGTAAATACAGATGAAGCCTGGTCGCTGGTCCAACACTCACCTCTGCTGTGCAGCCTGGCTCCTAACAGGCCACAGACTGATACTGCCCTGGGGTTGGGGACTGCAGAGGTAAGACAAATATTATATGAGGATCTTCATATAAGGGAGGAGAGCAAAAGAAAGTCAGGGTGTGATTTTCCTCGGTTGTACGGCCCACTCTAGAGGAGAAGGGGTGGGAGAAGAGAGAATTGCATCCTTCTGAGCTTTTCTCCATTTCTTCCAGTTTAAGTGCTCAGTACTCCAAGGTGCTATACATACTTTCCTCCTTGTCTATTTCCCTCAAAGGATGATTGGGGTAGACATTGGAGATGAAGTGAAATGAAGTTGCTAGACTGCCAGCAAGAGGAAGAGGGCTGGAAGCTGGAAGCCCCCAGGCGGATTGGAGGCAGGAATTGAGTGGGATGGGAGCAGCTGGGTAAAACAGGGACGTCCCCCTGGGTAGCGGAAAGCTGCAACCTCCGCTTGGAAAGACACACTACAAAATAAATTATTTCCAGATTTTGCTACTTGTACATTTAAAAAAATTAATACAAAGTATTACATTTCCACAAAACTCCAGTTTTCTTTAAAGAACAAATGCCTCCTGCATTCCAAATACTGGTTCTTACTTCTAAGAGGACACTTAAAACAGAAACCTTTTCCAATGGCCATGCCCCTGTTGGAAAGGCTATTGAGTTGAAAGCCCTTAATTTTTTTTTTCCCCGTAGGACTCTGTATATTTACTGAATTATTAAAAGGTACATTCAGGACTTTTGTCTCCTTTCCAAGTGGTGTCTCAGGAGTTAGCAGCTGCATAAACAGACACGCAGTTCAGTTAACTGACACTGGGGATTAATGATATGTGCTACACGTGCATTTTTAATCTTGTGGGGAAAAAAGGCATCAGCTCAAATATAAAGGATTGTCATAAGCTCCACACCTGCAGGGAACATGGTGACCCAAATTTACAAAAATGAGGCACATTTACTCTGCTGCATAATCACAGGCCAGTAGCCTCCATGGTGGGGGTAGGTGGGTAGTTCCAAGATGTGGATGGGGGAAAGCATATTGTTATCCTATCATGTAAAGGACATTGGTAACCAAACATTAGAAAGGAATATTACTGCCCCATTGTTGAGAAGTGAACGATTTACTACCAGTGTAACCAGCCTTCTGGCCAGCATGCTCAGCAGTGCCAAGTAATAAGAAGAAGCAACAGTAGCCCAAGGCATTCTTTTAAATAAATGTGGTCTTGTGGTTGACCTCAGCAAACTTGTTCACCATGAATTTTGTACTCACCTTCTTTAAAACAGCTTCTCCTAAAACTCTCAACAGTTCATCATTTGGAGGCTTCATGCTTTCTACTGTGTTGTCTTGATTTAAGCTTCTTTGGGGTGATGGTCACGTCGTATCCAACCATGTAGCACAGGGTAATGGGTCCTCCTTCTGAGAAACAAGAACTCACTAAACGCTCCATTTGATCAGAGGACCTATCGTACAACGTTATTTTCTGCTGAGTTCCTGCTGTCAAATGGTCAAAGGTTAAACAAAGCAATCCTAACCAGCCTTGGCAGTATTAAAAGTGATGATGAACCTATTTAAGGTTCAAAGTAGCAAAAAGGAAAATGTTTCTGTTTGTTGTAGAGAATGTTTAGAGGGGAGCAGGGCTGTATGGACCACACTGCTAGGATATTGTTTTACTATCACCTCTTCATAAACCAACTAGGAAATAATATTGAAAGGTTTTAAATTACAATAATTTACTGGTTGGATTTTACTTTAGCATTGCCTTTCCACAGAGAAGTTTGGAAATAATATCAAAAGGTTTGAAAAAAATTGAAACTAAACAAACTTTCCAGCATTAGAAAATCTGTAAAATAGAAGCTTACATCTTTGCTAGAGAATACCACACAGATATTAAAAATGATGTAAAAGGAGAATATTTCTATATGTGGAGAGAAATAGGAAAAATAAATTTGTAAAATATATAATGTGCCCATTTTCTTTTTTAGAGAAAAAAATACCACATATAGGGCCTCGGGTGTATCTAGAATGGTACTTATCTATGGGTGATAGGGTTATAAATTATTTTTATTTTTTATCATTATCTTATGATTACTCTAAAATTAATATGTATTGTTGAAGAACAGAATATGCTACCCCAAAATATGATGGCAAAGGGGTTCATGACACGTTACTCTGTTCAGTGTATGGTTGGCCCTCTGCATCCTTGAGTTCCACATCCAAGGATTCAACCAACCTCTGATCAAAACATATTCAAAAATTGAAAACAAAAAGAAATCAATAAAAAATACATAATAAAAAAATGTATACAGTATAACAACTTTTGTATAAGTAACCTGGAGACGATTTAATGTATACATGAGGCTATGCATAGGTCAATTGCAAATGCTATGCCATTTTATATATGTGACTTGAGCATCTGAGAAGTTTGGTATCTGAAGGGGTCCATGAACCAATTCTAGGGGATGTTGAGGGACACCTATATTGATTAGAGATCTTGATCTGAAGGCCCTTGAAAAACAGCAAGAGCAGGGAAAGGTTTCTCTGAATTCCCCTATCCACCTAAAGACAGGCGCTCAAAATGAACTCCACTGTCATCATTCCCCTTCCTGGGAGATTCATCAGTCAGAGACCATTGATGCTTATTAAAAAAGAGGACACCAGAAGTTGACACCACACCCTGTAAAATATTGCAGATGGTCACGTGTCCCATCTGTTCTTCAAAGAGTCCACTCATCTTTCTGACTAGTTATTTATCCTCCTCACGCGGCTGACCTCCTGTTCCCCTTCCCCTACTAAGATGGAATGTAAATGCTCAGACCTCACCACTTTGTCTGGTGTTCACCATTTTCCCTGTGATATTCCCACTAAGAAATACCATGAAGGCTACGTTGAACACTTTGATGAGAACATTTCAGATTGTATATGAAACTAGCACATTGTACCCCTTGATTGCACTAATGTACACAGCTATGATTTAAAAATTAAAAAAAAAAAGAAAAAAATCTGATACACCTTTTCTCCTGTTAATCTGCTTACTGTCAGTTTCGTTCACAGACTTAACTATGAAGCCTAGGAAGGTAGAGGGAAAATCTTTCTTCTCCTACAGAACTACTTATGCAATAAGGAAAAATGGATTTCTCTTGGTTTGTTTATTTGTGTGCTTTAAGAGGAGTCACGTGAATCACACATTGCCAGCAGACTTCCAAACACTAGCACTGGTGAGACACACAGTGAAGTCGCTGCAGCAGCCCAAGCAGGTGTGGCCTTCTCTCATTACTCCAGTAGCCCTGTTCTAATTCTCTGAGATAGACCACCATGAAGAATAACCTGATCCTAGCTTCCTATAGCTCTGAGCTTCAGAAAACAATGGGTTTGGGAAAACTGGGAACTTGCTGCTGAAAGGCGTGAGCTTTAAAAAAAAGTTGATTTGCCAGGCACGGTGGCTCATGCCTGTAATCATAGTACTCTAAGAGACTGAGGTGGGTGGATTGCCTGAGCTCAGGAGTTCGAGACCAGCCTGAGCAAGAGTGAGACACTCCCTTCCCCAGCCTCTAAAAAATAGCTGGGCATTGTGGTGGGCACCTGTAGTCCCAGCTACTTGAAAGGCTGAGGCAAGGGAATAGCTTGAGCCCAAGAGTTTGAGGTTGCTGTGAGCTGTGACACCATAGCACTCTACTCAGGGCAACAAATTGAGACTCTGAATCAAAAAAAAAAAAGTTGATTTGACTCAGGTTTACTTTTATGGCCTATTAAATGGCAATGATATTCAAATATGCACTTTTATTTGCTAGTTGTTGAGAGATTATTTCATCCAGGATTTCTAAGCTTCTAAATAGTCTTAATGAATTATGATTCCTAAATCAAAGAAAAGTTTACTTTTTAGTGCCTTGGCTATATTGTGCTCCAGTAACAAAGCCAAGGTCAAAGGAGATGATACAAACACACACTTACACACTTACACACACACTTACACACACACACACTGGCTATGGTTGGAGTGTAGTTTAGGGGGGAACGGAAAGCAATATATTAGGTCATCGAACATAAAATGTCTGATTTCAAATCAAAAGTTTAGGATATTATATCTCAAAAAAGAACCAGTACCATTAATCAAAGTATGTGCCTAAACCATCAACACAGTTTTCCCATCCTTATCGTAACTTATTGGTGCCAGTAGCAAAGAAGCCTGGCGATGAATTACAAAGGTGTTTTCCACAGCTTGTTGAAAATTGAATATCTTTCCTTGAAATGAATGCTCCAAAGCTTGGAATAAGTAATAGTCAGTTGGTGCAAGGTCTGGTGAATATAGTGGTTAACAGAGAGTTTCCAAGTCCAACTTTTGTAATTTAAGCAGAAGTTTTTTGTATGACAGGTGTTTGAACATCATCTTGCAAGAGGACTGCCCTGCCTCTATTGACCAATCTCGGCTGCCTAATCACAAACATCCTCATCATTTCATCCAGTTGGTTGTGGTAGACATCCATTGTAATTGAGTGACCATGTTTCATGTAGCTGTCTTGGGTATTACCAGCACTGGACACCAAACAGACACTACTAGCTATATATATATATATATTTTTTTTTTTTTTTTGATGCATATTTGTGTTTGGACCATGTTTTGGAACTTCATTATCTAACTATTGTTGTAAATGCTGTGATTACCAGAAAGAATCCATCTTTTATCACACATTACAGTATGATATAGAAATGGTTTATCTTTGTGAAAGCAAAGAAAGGGGCTTCTGGGTGATTTCTTTTCTGACACTCATTTAATTCAAACAGAACCCATCTATCCAGCTCCTTTACCTTGATGATTTGTTTCAAATGGTACAACATTGTTGGAATAGTAATGTCAAACCTTGCTGCTAATTCACACATGGGCTGAAATGGATTCACTTCCATTGTAGCTTTCAGCTCATCATTATCCACCTTGGTCTCTGGTCAACCACATGGCTCATTTCCAAGATTAAAATCACCAGAATGGAACTTCTCAAACCATCCCTATACAGTGCATTCATTAGCCATATCCTTCCCAAATGCTTCATTGATATCGTGAGCTGTCTGTGCTGCTTTGGTTCCACAACAGAACTCATATTCAAAAAGAGCACAAATTTTTCACTTATCCATGGTTTCACAAAAGTTGCCCTAAAAATATAGAAAGAGTATCACAAGTCAAAATGTGTACTTTAAAGAATGAAGATGTATCTACACAATAACAATAAAACAAGAAGTGTCAAAGTGAAATGTCAGAGATATGTACTATCAAACTTAGTAGTTAAATAAATCAGATATTTCATACTAAGTAACTTAATATATTATGTATCTTAATATATATGTACATATATAGACATATATATATGTAGAGAGAAAAGAGAGAGAGAAAGAGACAGAAAGAGAGAGAACAGAAAGTCAATACTTTCTCTTAATAAACATCTTGTGTGAAATCTAATCTTTTGTGGATATAATAAAGTTTTTTCTTTTCTTCCTTTTAGCTACAGCTGCATTGCAAGTTCACACATATAGAGGATCCTTTTGCTTATCACTGAGAATAAGACTAAAGGGTAGATAATAGACATGAAAGAAATTCATAGTGAATAATTCCTCTGACATCTAAAAAGGTTATCAATTTTGACTCTTGATTTGGTCTGAAGGAACATTTTTGGTTTTGGAGAATTGGCTAACTTTCATTGTGCACCTTGATGTTTTGTTTCAGGGTCTTATTAACACAACCATGTTTTATCACCAGTGATAACACAGCCCAAAACATCGACTTGCCTCTCCAAAAGGTCTTGGCAACTTTGACTCCTTTGCTTTATTCTTTACTTTTGGAGCTCCTTTGGGACCATTTTTACACACACCTTTCTCACACCAAAAATTTCCCATTTCTCTATTGATATTTCGTGAAGGTGTTTCAGTGTGAGAAATGAAGAGGCTTGACACAGAGTCTCTGATGGGGGACTGAGGAGCTCAGGAAGGACTCTGCTTGAGCAAACCTCATTCCATATTTATTATCAAAAGCAGGAGTAAGTAGGTAAAGGTTGCTTATCAAACACCAGCAGGGATAGGGAGGATGTGGAGAAGATCGGATAGAATGTCTCCACTTTGTTTTTGCAAAACCACTCACCTTCAGCAAGACGTTTGCCTCCAGCATCAAGAGACCTTTGGAATCTAGAGAATCTTTACCATAACCATTAGGCCTGGTGTTGCCACACCTCACAGTACATTCTCTCTTGGAGGACAGTTTTCTGCCCTCGTGCAGCACACAACTCACATGCCATTCTCGTGACTCTTTAGGTTTCTCAAGCAGAAAGCAAGTCTATGAGAAATGTCATGGAACAATTTTCCCTACCTTTACTTGGTTTGCTATACTTCTCATAGTCAGCTGATGATTTTGACACATAATTTGATAAATTTTTGCAATTTTTTTATTAGTTCAGCTTCATTGCTTGCTGCCCTGACCTCTCTTCATCAGTGATGCTTTTTCTCCCCTCAGAAAAATATTTAATCCATTCGTACCCTGCCATTTTCTTTATGGAATTATCCTCATAAACTTGGATTAACATATTCCTGATTTCACTTCCACTCTTGCCAAGTTTAACAGAAAATTGAATGTTTGCTTGTTGTCCTAATTCAAGCTCCAAAATTCTTGGTAAGTTTAATGTTTTCCATTGTTCTAATTCATTGAACATTGTCACAATAGCACACAAAAAAATGCAACAATAAAAATGGACACCACTCAGCAGGATACCACCACATGTTGACATGGACACAACTATGAGATACTGATATACCAAGGTTATAAGACTTTACTGAGTTGTTTGTACAGTGCTGCCAACATAAGTGCACAGTTGGAACTTTGCAAAATTAATTGTCAGGTCTTGTAAAATGAGATTTGAAATAGGTTATCAATAGTTTAGATGAGGCCAAATGAGTTTGAAATCTTTTACACTGAAATCTTTTACACATCCCCTTGCTCACTCAAGAGTGTTCTATGATGAGAACTGACATTTTTTGCTCAAATTAGAAGAGCAGCCCCCATTTTAGGCTTTTTGCCTATATCTTTATGATGAGCAACTATGCCTTGCACATCACTACTTTGTTTGTGTGTTGGAGTTTTCCTAATGACCAAAGTTGGTTTTAGGTAATAAATTAGATACTCAAGCAAGTGCAGTATGTATGGTATTATCTAACCTAACTGGTAACAACATTAGCTCAAATAGGCACAGAATGTTGGTATGGGTCCAAGAGACCAGAATCCAGTTCTCACTTGACCAGGGCCTTGCTGTGTAATCCTGGGCAAGGCATATAGTCTTTCTAAGTCTCCATTTCCTTATCTACAAAATAAGAAGGTTGTCACCAGATGATCTCTATGGCTCTTTTTAGCTTTAAAAGCATTTGAAGTGAAATCACATGCAAACTATCATTTGGAATAATTTAACATCATCTAAATGTCAAATGGGGGTATAGATCAAGGCCTGAAGTGACAGCAATCTTGTGAGGGGAGAAAAGCCAGTCAGTGTAAAATACACTATTAAGGCCATTCTGCATCCAGGAGGCAAACAGACAGAGCTCTTACAACTCCTCTTCACCTTCCTCTGCAGAATACGTTGTTAAATATGAAAGACAAAGGCAGAAACCCATAAAATAAAACACACTGGCTTTGAAACGAACACTTTCCACAAATCACAATTTATCAAACCACATAAATGGAATGGTAGATTTTCTCCCAGCAGTTCTTTTCCACTCTTTCTTTCAGTGAGTTGTAAATTCAGAAAGCTTGTGCTGCTTCCACAAGGCCTGGGACGCTGTCCTCAAATAACTCAGCTCCTGTGATGCATCACTTAGGTGCAGATTTTGCAGAAAATACTTAATAAATCGATGTTTGACATACATTTTTATTCCTTTGGGGTGTGCATTAAACATCCATCCCAACCCTTGGTTTTATTTCTCTTAAAGATACTGATCTTAGAGACAGGGTAACTTTGAATTCAACTAGGCATCACTTTGATGCCTTTACAGGTAACAATTTCATGTAACATATACTTGTTGTATTTGAGTATTTTAATATGGCAGGACAATGCCACTTTCCTTAAAAGGTATTGGCATAATTCTTCGATCTTTTCAATACAGTCTCCCAATAAGGCCTACATCTGTCCTCACTATATGTGCTTTAGAAGATGTCAAATTCCATATTACACAATTGGCACCATGACACCCCAAATCTGCCAAGTTGAACAAAGAATATAGTATTCAGCTCTTTGAGGATTCAATCAGAAATACTCCCCCATTCCTTCTGAGAAGCCTTGGACAAAGGTTAAGATATTGAAAAATAATACTTTATATCTGTAAAACAGTCTTCAAATATTTCAATGAAAATATTATAGAATGAATCTTCATGTCTGTTTGAAGAAGGGAAGAAAGTGTTAAGGTAATCATCTCATAGCCATTCAGGTCAAAGAGAGTTTATATTAGTTGTCTAGAATTTCACTGCAAGTTTGAAGTTCATCAGATAAAAAAACCAAGTCTTATTGGATATAGTGAATATTGCTCTACTTTTATCTTCTGTTTTTTTCCGTATCATCTGTCTGTCCATTAATGCTTCCATCCAATATATTTTGAATACCTGCTAGAATAGGACACTGTAACAATAATCATTGTTTATCAAGCTCACACTGTATTCAGACACTTTTATAACCACTTTGCAAGTATTAACTGATTGAAATCTCTTCACTGCAATCTTGTGAGGTGGTACTATTAATATTCTCATTTTAAAAACAAAGAAACTGAAAGACACAGAAGCTGAGAAACTTTAAATAAATTGCTCAAGCTCTTCTTGCTGATAATTAATAGAGTCAAGATTTAAATCCAGCCAGTATGAGGCCAGAGTCCACACTCTTAGCCACTCACCATAGGCCCTCTCAACTGGAGTGGGTTTTTCTGGGAGTGTGTGGTACAGTAGATTGTAACTTCATGTAAAACTTAAAACTAGATGTGGACAATGTCATAGGAAAGATGAAATCCAAGTTTAAGGGACATACAAAAGAGGGGGTGATGAAGGAATGATGGTTATGAGATGATTAATGATTGTGTTATTGTGGAAAATTGGTCTTTTCTAATTCTCAGAATAAACTCTTGAGTATTAACTAAATTTGTACTTTTCTGATATTTATATCTAGGCACAATAGTCTCACTATGCCAGTTAAATGGATTATCTAGTCTGTCTGAATAAATACTTTAAAAGAATATTTTTCAAAACTGCATGAGCTTATTAATAATAACTCATCTTGCTTCACTGTTAATTGGATTTTTTCTACAATTGACCTGATCTTTCCGTGAATAAAATGACTGTATCTACATTTTGATTTATGACTAAAAATGGTACAAGGCTGTAACCTCACCTGAATCTATTAAATATTCCCTTGTAAAAGCAATACTAAATAACTTATGTGCACACCTGTCAGAATTAACTGAATTGTTAGTGAAAGATTAGGAAATGTCATTCATTGCCTTTTAAAATCCTCATAATTTTAAGTTTATATTTTGATGAGTCTTGTGTTCTCTGTGGGAGATTTTTTTCCCCCAGAATTAACTCTCATTTCTCTGAATTCCTATTACTTTTTCAGCAAGTGTTTCTAGCATTAATTGTATCTTATATGTTCTCTGGCTTTACATTTAGAATATCACATCTTCCTAATCAGTCTGTCATCATTTTGAGTGTCATTGTTTCAAGATGCAAAAGCATCTTCTGTTTCCTAGTGTAGTCAATTTCTGCCAGCACACAGGAGTATGATGATTAAATGCCATGAACCTGGTTCAGTCCTCCGTGCTGGTTATTGATCTGATGTTCTTAGGTGTAATTCAATCTTGTGCTCAGATTTGAGCTGGGCTGGGGAACAGGAGGCTTGGTTTCTATTTTCCATTATCTGTGACTTTGGGTCCAGGCCACTTAAGTTCTCATTTTCTTCACATATAAGTTAGGGGAAGAGTCTTTATTTAGACCAGCACTTCTCAGCCTTGACTGCCCATTGGCATCACAATTAAATGGGCTCCCACTTCCAGAGATTCTGACTTCATGCGTCTGGGCTTGGGAATTTTAAACAGCTCCTCAGGTGATTCTGCTAGGAAGTCAATGTGTAGAAGAGCTAGTCTAGAGAATCTCAGGAATGTTAATAAGATGCTGACATAGCCTGGTATAATACCCCTTAACCCCTCACAGCCGTTCACTTCCAAATTCCGCTGATTTTGCCCCATGAATCTTTTTTAAGTTTACCTCTGCTCTATATTCCTTGTGGCACTATCCAGCATTAAAAAAATCCTGCCTTATCATTTTCTCATTCTCTGATCATCTTGCTGTCACAAATATAGGCTTCCTAGAACAGAAATATAATCTTGTCCCTTTCATGCTTAAAACTTGTGGCTATGTAATTGAGTGCTAGCTCCTTAGAATGTCATACTCAGCCCAGTGTAATGACAGGGCAGCACACAGTCCCACAGCCCCCAACCCCACACATTTGTTCCCCCCGCCACACTCAGTGCTGGAACACATGCTGTTCCAAGTGCCTAGAATGGTTCTTTCCTCCACCTTCCCCATAGTTTATTCATTAATCACCTACTACTCATCACCAAAGCCTCGACGAGGGTGTTACTTCTGTCAGAACGACTTTCAGAACTTGTTTGAGTAGACTTGGTCCTCACTCCTGTATGCTGACTTCATGAATTATATACACACATACACACATATGTATATTGTTAACCTTATGCTATGTTATTATAATTTATTTGTATATCCAATGTTTAAGAGTAGTTGTGTCTAATTCATCGTATTTCTTTAGCACCCAGTATGGAATCTTGCACAACGTAGAAACTCAACAAAGCTGGTTAAGTTAAATTGGATTAATATTATTAAAGAGTTTGATTTCCTTAAGAATAAATACAAACACAAAAGGCTTGCTTTAACAACAACAAAAAAAGATTCCATGTAATGGGCAGACTCTCAAACCAAATTTTTGTAGGATAATTTTAACCACATCTGATAACATACTGTCAAGGAATTTATAAAGTTTATTGACTCCATATTTTGCTTTTATATAAATCCACATTATATATTTTTGAACACATTATATCAAAGTTATTACTTGAGCAGGTATTTATAAGGTGTGTGTTACAGGTGTAAGTTACTGCTGCTATCCAGGTCTACCAGCAATTAAATTGTATAGAATGATCAAATGCCCTGATGGATGTAAGCACAGACTTACCTCCAGGGCCAACTAACCCTCTTTGGGGGTCATAGAAAATTCTTCAGTTTTAGAAGTATTTAAGAGTCTATAATTATTTGATAGAATGCATGTCAATCTCTTTTACCCCCTTGATGCACCTGAGCCTTGGCCTTCACATACCCAACATACCCCCATGAGAAGACATAGATCTTGAAAAAGATAAAAACAATTTTGTGGGGGTTGTGAAACACCACAACCACTTAATTATTGGGAAGAGAAATAAAGAAAGGGGCCCAAGGGGGGACGGGAGGGAAGCCTGGCCTGGGGAACTGGGAAGTCTGGAAGGCCCATCAGATGTGGATATGAAGTAACCTAGGTAACCGATGACCAGTAGAAAGACATGAGAAATAACCAATGACCAAGAGAAAAGAGCAATAATGCCCGGAGGCCCAGAAAGGACTGAGGAGGAGGGATAAGAAGAGGGTATTTACACCTTTGCACAGACTTTGAGGCTGCATCTTGCTCATCTTCTCTCCATCAGGAAGGGAACCCACTTCCAACTCTTTTTGGAAGTGCTCTAAACTTTCCTTTGTTCTTCCTAAATAAAATTTCTCTTTGTTACACTAAGACTTGTGCAGGTTACTTTTGCTCTCTATTCGCCCTGCCTGTGCTGCTCCAGTTTTATTTTCTGTTTCCACTCATTTTTGTTTTAATTATTGCAAGACCTTTTGTTTTAATTATTGCAGGTTGAACTTTCTAGCTCAGCTAAGTAATGGAACCAGGTCAACTGGTTTCAGGGAACTGGGACCCCCGACCCTGAACAGTTATTATGTTGTAACTATAAACAACACACAAATCAACCACTTGAGCTTTGGCAAACATATGTTATGGATTAAGACAATTCACAACAAATGGCTGAAATTTCACTCTTTCACTAAAGGATGACAGAAACGAAAGAAAAGGGTGTCCCACTTAAGTAAGCACTGTCAAGTGCAAAATAATAGAAATGATTTTATTACAGGGAAAATCTTGCATACAAGCAAGTATTTTTTTTTTTAAGTAAATAATTCACAAACCTTGATATTTTAGTTGTCAGTAGTAACAAATTCCTTGTGACACACTATAGAACAAATTGCAAGACACAAGTGACACAAGTGTACCACACTATTTGGGGGAGGATGGGAGACCAACTTCTGTATTTATGAATACCTTTTAGTCTTGTACAAATTCAGATTATATAATATATATGCTTTTAGGAATATATCTAAGAGAAAGCCTGGCAAGAACTCAAACGTAATTCGTATCCCTAGTGCAGGGTGAGTAAATAGTTGTAATTTTTCTTCTTTGATGTCAAATCTATCCTCATCCCTCATTTATTTAAGTGAGTCTGACTATCTGAAACAGGAATCTGTTTACCATTACGTTTATAAGACCCTTAATTGTAGACCTCCTTTATCAGCGTTGAACCTTAACATATTTCATTTTATTTCCCTAAGGCAGCACTAGTAATTGAAGCAGCAAGGTACAGTGATAACGTGATATATACATAAAATATAAATGAAAATAACCTCATTACTCAGAATATGCCAGATAAGAATGATCTAAAGTCATTATATTGAGCTGATTTTACGTAATTAGCACCATTAATCTCAAAGGGCAGATTATACAGATATGCGGTTTAGCCAACACTTTTTACAAGGGTTCTGTAAGTCCTAGCTCTAGCTAAAAAGCCATCGCATCACAAAATTTTTAAAGAATCTAGTTACAAAAACAAAATAAAATGCATATTATTGAGATGTCACAATAATTCTAGAACTCATATGTCAAATGTGAGATCCATAGAATGTTAGACCTTACTAAGCAGATTCTGATTTATTGAACTCTCTGTTCTGTGTATATTTCTGTGTATATTCTACAAGAGAACATGTTGGAGAACTGCATGAGTGATTACGTGGATCTCATCTGTTAGAAACTAAAATACAACGATCTTGGTGATGCACAAGGTCCTGCCTTGATTAGTGAGTGTATTTCTATTCTAAAATTCCTAAGTCATATACAGGACATCCCAAAAGTCACCCCTAAAGTTTCCATACACAGGGAATATGGGAAGTTGTAGCTAAACATAGCTTTATTTACAAAATATTCATTACAAAGAGGTAGCCAACATGTGGAGACTATTTTGAAAATATTCTGTAAAACTTTGTAATTTTGTAAACAAAGGTAAATTTAGCTACAATTTCCCATTTTCTCTATGTATGGCAAATTTATTTTGATTTTTTTATTTTCTTTTGAGACACAGTCTCACTTTACCCCCTTCATCCCCCTTGGTAGAGGCCGTGGTGTCACAGCTCACAGCAACCTCCAACTCTTGGGCTTAAGCAATTCTCTTGCCTCAGAATTAGCTTACAAGTAGCTGTTACTATAGGTGCCCGCCACAATGCTGGGCTATTTATTTTTTTTTTTTTAGTTGCCATTGTTGCTTAGTAGGCCCGGGCTGGGTTTAAACCGCCAGCCCTGGTTTATGTGGCCAGCACCCTAACCACTGAGCAACAGGCGCTAAGCCAATGTATGGTCACTTTAAAGATGACTTTTGGGACACCTTATAGATCATGTTTGTTGGAGCCTATTTGGAACTGTTTCAGACATAACTTGCTAGATGTGGCTGCCAGCGTGTTAAAAACTAATTTCCAATCACTAGATTATGACAGCCAGACCATCATTATACTCCTTAAATCAAACAAAATCTATAAAACTATTGCTGTCAGATGTTTAATTGCCCCCCTTAGTTTTATATGACTCTATTGTAAGTATTTCATTAGATGGAAGGAAGTACAGTTTTATAGAAGTAGAGTATAATTCCGTAATTTGCTGCAGTCCTCAAATCTGCATTGTAACACACCACTGCATCAAAGGACACTGAATGGTAAAAAGAATATATGTGTATAGCTGCATATATTTTCCATGTCCCTCTTGACCACCTATGAAAGCAGATTAAATTCATTATTTTTAACAAAAGCATTCTGAAAATAAAATGTTATTTTACTTATAGTAAAATAAAGTAAAATAAAGTAAAGTAAATATAGTAAGAAGTCAGTTTCCCTTTTTTATAATAACAAATACAACATGCTACTTATGGAAATGGAATGTAATCTACTAGAGAAAAGGACCATTTCTTCCACTTCTCCTATTATCATACACATTAAAATTGTTGAATTTTGGGCAACATAGGTAAGTATTAATATAACAGAGGTCCAATGTTATTGTTGTGAATCAAAAAGACGAGACCGCCACTGAAATTCTACAATATATAATGTTGAAACAGATATTTTGTTGGAGAGTTATTTTTAAAAATTCTTCATTGCATTTTACAGGTTTGTTCCTCATTTCCCCATTTCTATCAATGCAGCAAAACCTGAATTTTGCAAATGTGGGTGCTGACCTGAAAGCTGTTTGTTCTGCATGAACCATTTATCAGACCTATAAAATGATATCTAATTAAATTTTAGAGGGAAAACAGACATGTCAAGGAATTTATTTCCCTGTCTTGCAACGCTTATCTTTCTGTTTAGTTTGAAAACTCTAAATTTCAAGGTATTTGACTTTCAACTTTCTGAGATTGTTTCATATAATTACATAGAAATACACATCTTGCTCTTTTTCCTAAACCAGATAAAGATAGTCATTTCAATTCAAATTTGTGTATAAGGTGGTTTTTCAGGACCAAGATTACATATAAGCAATAGAAAGGTAGTAGGAAGTACCAAAGTCATCTTATCTTTTTTCCAAAACTTCTATATCAACTAATTTCATACCAAAATATAAAATTGAACTGTGACTATTTAAATTCAATTCAAAGTTTACTTCTGGAGGAGAATTTAGTCATTACCCTTGACATAAACCTTAACAGAGTCCAGCTTTAGAGAGAAAGAGGAGGGTGAGAGGTTACTTTCCTCCTTCTGACAGAATGAATTCTGTCCCCCATCTGGTGGTGTGGGTCCTTGGAAGGACCCCTCATCTCATCAGGACAGTTGTTTTTAACTAGTGTGCAGAGGGACAGGGTAGGGGTCCTAAGCTCTTTTGTGTGCAGAGGGACAGGGTAGGGGTCCTAAGGTCTTTTACCACAGCTCATCTCCACTTCTGTTCAGTACTGATTTAGCTCCAGGGAACATTAATTACCAGCAAGGAAAGATCCCAGCTTTCCTCATTTAACCAGCACCCGCCTTGCGCCAGACCTGTGCTGAGCGAAGGCACGTGACCTTACACAGGGCCCCTGCTGCACAGGGCCTGCAGCCCAGGGGGAAAAAGAGACATTCCCCAAAACATCAGCCATTTAAATGTAACAATGTGATAAATGCTGAGAAAGCCAGGGCGTGGTTGGATGAGAACAATGGTACAGAACATGACCTTATTAAGGTCAGCTGAGCCTTCCTGAAGGAGAGAGGATTGGGCCAAGATTTGGAGACCAGGGGTCCTGGACTAAAAAGCCAAGAGAAAAATAGAAAAAGAAGTGCAGGCAATTGAGGCCTGACTTCCTCTGTATGTCTCTTAGCAGACATTTTACTTGCATTATCTGGATATAATTGAAGCAAACGATTCTGAACAGTCGTCATTAAACTGAGAAATTTGCTCAATACTTAAAGGCTGAGAAATACTTTGCCCAAATGTACTTGCCTGCAAAAAGGAGCAAAACTGTGAAAACATTGCAGATGATATTCAGCCATACGATTCATAGGTCACCCTTTACTCATCACCTTTCAGTGTTTGCTTTTCAGATGAGGCCCAACCTGCTTAGTTTGTTTTAGGGCAATGTCTGTTCTAGTTCCGTGAACACACGAATGCCTCTGGGAGCCGGTGGTGGTCACAGCGGCACCAAGCTCACTGCTGCTGAGCCGAGATAACCCCTGGTCCCCTGAACCCGGTCACATGGGATCTGCTTAGTTGCCGGGGCTCTTCCTTAGCTGATGTAACTGCCCCCCACCCCGAAGTGATCTGGCCACACCTTGCAGGGGAATGCGCTAGCTGACGGGTGTGCTGCACCTGTTTTGTTGATTTTGCTTGTGTCCGCAGTTGAGTCAACACGAACGGTTAGGAAAAGGAGCTTGCTGGAAGCTGAGTACACACACTCAAGGCTGGGGCTTCCCATGAGTTTCCTTTTGTACCCAGCTCGCGAGCCCGTGGCGGTCAGCAGAGGCCAGCAGCGCCCGAGCTTTCCAAAGTGCAGCTTTGCAGGACCCCGCCTGTCTTAAGTCAGAAACAGGGAAAGATCGTAGAACCGGTTCCCGAAACAGGGAGGAGGTTGGACGCGTCGCTAGATGGCAGTGTTTCTGAAATTCGTTCCGAAGACCTTTGGAATTATAACTGCCGTTCTGCTGAAAGGTCGGGAAGAGCAGAGAGATGGAAGGAGGGAGGGGGTGGGGCCTTGGTGTGTACCACACCTTTGGGGGGCAAGGCGCGATTGCAAGAGGGACTTTGTCTAACAAATGCAATCAGTGTAACATGGTTTATTGTACCCTCAATTAATCCCCAATTAAAAAAAAAAAAGGAAGGAAGGAAGGAAGGAAGGAAGGAAGGAAGGAAGGAAGGAAGGAAGGAAGGAAGGAAGGAAGGAAGGAAGGAAGGAAG